>PVLC010020923.1:0-28619 GCA_004027655.1 Graphiurus murinus
GTGGCGCACGCTTGTAATCCCAGCATTCGGGAGGCTGAGACCGGAGGATCCGGGTTCGCGGCCAGCCTCAGCTACCTCGTGAGGCACTCCGCAACTTAGTGAGACTCGGTTTCAAAATAAAGAATAAAAAAATAGGGCTGGGGGTGTAGCTCGGAGGTAGAATGCCCCTGAGTTCAATCCCCAGTACCGCAAAAAAAAATAAAAAATAAAAAAAAAAATAAAAAGTCAACTCCAAATATCACATAGAAGAACAGGAACCTAATTTGAACATGGAAATTTAATCCATTGGACTTTAAAAAATCTGTGGTTTCATAAGTTGAGTGCCAAAAAGGACTTTTGAGACAGTCAAGAAGGAATGTTGAAGGTTCAACCATCACTATGGTATGAGCTGGTGAGTATAGCCCAGCCATCTGGTTAGATGTTCTTGTGATGTAGTAACAATACCAGTGCTGTCTTCTTTACGGGAATGCAAGAATCTAATGAGGAACACAAGCGAAAGCAACTTGAAAATTGTGCAACACTCTAGAGATAATAGGATTGTTATGATGAAGCCTTTGTTCTGAAAGCTTGAAAAGATAACAGTCTATTTCATAAAGCAAGCTGAATGTATGAAGTATCCTAGGGATAGAAGCATGACACCCCTGTTGGGTAACTGGAAGGCTGAAAATCCACAGAGAAGGGTAGTGAAGAGTCTGATTCCTGATTCGAGAAAAAGACAGAAGGTGGAGATCAGATCATTTTAAGGTTCTCTTATCTGCGGCTATTAGAAGATGATAAGAAATACAATCTCTAATGAAACATTAAGAAAATAGACAAGGAAAAATTCTTCCAAATTTTTCAATGCAACTGATACATTTTAAAAAAATAAATTTGAAGTAAACATTGTATTTTTAAAAGCCTGTATTTTCCAGGGAACAGCTCAATCAAGTAAGAAAAGAAGACCAAAATTATGGACCAAGTTGTTTACTAAATGAAAATCCTACCTTCATTGTGGCTGTGGGACTTGGACTTCCCAGAGTGATCACACCTGGCCTGTTGAGCAATAAATACCTGTGGCACTATGAGTCAGTTGGGGCATTAACTGGCAAGTCAAGAGAACCAGGAACACAGCCCCAAAATGACGTCTTTCCACCTGTATGGGAACAATACTTGCTACCCACAAGCTAATTAAGCATGAAGTCTATAGGAAAGGGGAAATAGGAGGGTGCAGGTCAAGACCGGAGTATCTCTAAGGAAAATAACATTTCTGTTGACAAATCTTCAGGTAGTTATGTTCCTCCTTCTGTGCCCCCTTAACATTTTGTGTGTATCTGAAAAGGCATCAAAGAGTCATTGTATATCACTTCCCTGTGAGGCAAGAACATGCCTCATTTAATATGGGTGCCACACGAAGTATAGGGCTCCCAACTGAGTATAGTAAATGAAGAAGTCTCCCAGGTCCGGAAAATATTACCAATAGGTGGTAGAAAATCTGTGTCCTGTTGGGAAACTTCAGGAAATGAATACACAATAACAAGGGATCTTTTTAAAATAAAATATCCATGAAATCTGGTAGGCAGAGCTCAAAGTAGCATCAAGCTCTATAAAAGTGAAGCTCTCCCCTTGAGCCAAAGAGGAGTCACCACATGTTGGCAGCTGGACAAGGATACTTCTCCAGTCTTGCCAGATACCTGGCCCAAAGACATAGAATCTAGCACTTCCTCGTATCAAAGGCAAGCCTTAATCCCTACTTTAGCATACTGAATTCTTCTACCCTTCTGAAACTACTTACAAATTTTATTAGGGGCCTCATCTGGCCAATTCTTGTTCAAAAATTTCTCTGACCTATCCAGGTGATTGGAATTTGCTGACCATTGCTTTCTCTTTGAAACCCTCATAAACAGTATGTTTTATGAGAATATTCTCTCCTGTTATTCTACTTCACAGGGTATTTTATTTTCTGACTATTTTGCAGGTTTCTCTTTCTCCTCTTACCAGGCCATGATTATTTTTCACCTGACTTGGCCTTTGGCTTTCATCTCTTCTCTAATAATTTCCCTTTGAGAGAGATTCAGTCTACTTTCCTTTCAGGACTTTAACTACATGAGTGCTAAAGAAAGGCCTCCACAATATACATGTCTGGCCCTGATTTCTACTTTAATTTCTAATTTCCAAATATTTGCATGATATATTTTCAAAGATGGTCCTTCGTCAGCTCATCACCTTTTCTTATTCTTGTATGCTAACCTACACAAATTGGCCAGTCCTTTGGTTGGGGCTTCATTTTTAGTGAATTAACTCAGGTTAATTCAGGGATTCTATGAAGCCTTTAAGATCAGATTGAACATTTCTTTTAAAAGAAATCCCTAATATTTCCAATGTTCTTGATGATAACACATTTTCTATCATTATGTTATTGTATTGCTAATGTTTCAGGCCATAAAACAAGATTCAACTATAAAATCTAACTGCAACATTTAAATTCTCAGGAAATTCTGTTATCTTGACCTATTCCTGGATTTGAATTGCCACTCCTGGAATAGATGAAGAGAAATGAAGAACAGGAATTTCAGAAGGAAAAGTCTAGAACTTGTTACTAATAAAAGTTGTTCCATATCTTTAACATTTTATTTATACTTAGAGTTCTGTTTCTTCAACATGAATTGAAGTCTTAGAAGGAAAGATTGATATTAGATTGATTCGCTTTTAATTTTATCTTCAACACATGATCTGATATTTTTCATGTCAATGAGTATTTATTGAATTATTTCAATTTCAGATTCTAGACTTTTTGCATTAGTGATCCCAAATTAGTGGAGAAGGATATTGCTTAATCTAGGCAAATACATGGAAATCTTTACTTTCTGTAGGGTTGTGTGATAAAGGATCACCAATCAAATTTAGTGTCTAAGAGACCTAAACAAGGTAATGCAAAGGAGCATATCCTCTTCAGTCTTTAGGAGAGCCACATACTGAAAAGAAACATTTCTGGTACCACTAGTGATAGGGCAGAACCCTTCTTCTGTATGTCTTGCTGTTATGACCATTACCAAGAGCAGCTGGGAAAAATTTCATGGTTATTTAGCAGAATACCGGGAGAGATTGAGACAGAGAGCATGTATTCCACTGAAGTCCTGGCATACCTCATGAAATGTCTTTCTGAGCTTCTTGCTGTTGAAATTGTTCAAGCCAAGGCTGGTCAACTTCAAGGCAAGGGTACCTCACCTAAACATCATACTCTCTCCCAACTACTATATTTTAAAAATACAAGCCTCATCAATTGCTGAGTATTGTGTTGGGTACTGAACACTGTGATCTCTATACATGCAATTATACTAAAAGAACTCTGGTGCATAGAAAATGCTGTGTAAATATTGGTTATATGTATTCTCCAAACTTTCATACAAACCTCTGAATCAGGCATTTTTTTAATTCCATCCCACAAATGAAGAAACTGAGGTTCAAGATGTTCAGGAATTTCTCAAGGATATTCAACTCATAAGTATCAGAATTGGGGCTCAAAACCAAAGCATCTGACCTCAGACTGTGTACTCAGAACCATTTTGTTACACTGTTGCTTTGACCTTTTTAATAACTATTTGACAATTACATTACACACTTCTTTTATGCATGAGAAGCTGAGCTGTAGAGGTATATGTCATGTGCCCTGGATCCATATGGAGTCCTCTCCAACTTCCTGTCATACCCACCTGGTTCTAGTCTTCCTGAGTCCACAATTAAGATCTTGCAAAGACTTCTTACCTATTTCAACCTCTCCCTTTCCTACTCATCCTTTATATTGTTACATGATGTCTTTCAAGACTCTGGCTTGCCTTCTTGTCTTTGTTATCATTTTCAAATAAGGCAAGGTAGTGTGGCTTTCTATAACCTGCCTCCTTCACTTTTTAAAACTTACCTCTCCTTCTTTATTATCTCTTTTTCCACTAGGCTTATTTCATCATTGCTCCACTCATATATTTTGAAACTTGTTTCCTAAAAACAAAAATACTTTTGTGTTCTAACTAGTGAATATATTGTTCATGTAGTCTTCAAATGTAAGTTTCTTTCTCTGTGTCTCCCCAGTATTCACATCGGTCCCGTGCCTTCTCTTTTTCTCCAGTCTACTCTTCTTCTGCTGGATGCCATCACATTAATTTAGACCCTCACATAGATCACTTTTTTATTTTCTGATTGCTTCTCTACCAGACTTGTCTGCCTAAACTCCACTCGTAACAGTGCTCCTAAGAATCCTTTTGTGGCTATCTGCCTAGATAAAGGTCAAAATATTTAGCCTGGTGGGCCTTGAATAGCAGGTTGAGCATTTGGGTACAAAATTTTTATGAAAGATATAATAATATTGGGAAAACTTAGGCTTACTTTATTATACTGCATGGCTCACAATGGTGCTAAAAGCTAAGTACAAGTTATCAAAGACATTTGAGAAAGGGCCAGAAAAAATATTTCCTTCTAGAGCTTCTTTTGTGCTTCCTTCATGACTTAACTCTGTCTTTGGGGTTAATAAGGAAAAGCCAATGGAAATAGAGAAGAATGCTCTACACAGCAGGAGAAGGGCACAAACAGAGGTGCAAAACTGTATCCCAAACCAGGCAGGGATGACTTTTAGAAATCATTATGAGAGTGCAGGAAAATGGAAGGATCTGGAGATCATTATGTTAAGTGAGATTAGCCAATCAGAGAAAGTGAAGGGTCTAATATGTGGAAGCTAGGGAGTAACTGGGTTATCAGAAGGAGTCCACATAATGTAGGAGAAATCTCAGGGGAGCCAGGGAGTGGTTAAGGAGAAGGGAAGGGGGAAGAGTGAGGATCACTGAAGGAATTACTACCATCAGCTTTGTGTACACATGTGAAAATACCAATGTCACTCTCAATATTCTGTATGGAGAAAGGGGGGAAAGGGAGAGACCTGGGGAGGGGGGGCACCGAGTATTATGTGCATGTATGTCACTGTCAACATGATTTACATTATAATGTGAAACTATAAGGCACCAATAAAAAGCATATAAAATCATGAGAGCCTCTCACTCTACCATAGAAGGTCCCTATAGTCACCTAGCAGAAGGACAGGTTAAATTGAAGAAATTTGGTCAAGTCTTTTGATCCCATTTCTAATCTGCTAAATCTTGTTTCTGTTTCCATAAGGCTATACATATGTGGCTTCCTCCATGTTCACAAAGCGGACCTGTCCACACTTCCAGATATAAACTCCTCACATGATTCTTACAATGGTAAGGATCCTTACAGTTTGGACCCCTCATTGTCATTCTCTCTTCTTTCTTCTTTTAGTTCTATAATTGCACATACATTGGACCTGGTGAAATTTGCCTATAGTTCTCAGATTTTCTGGAGTTGTTGTTTTGGTTTTTTCTTTGCTTTTCAATTTGTAAAATTTTTCTTGGTTTATTTTCAAGTTCACTGGTTCCTCCCTCAACCATATACACTTTACTGACACATTGATCATAAGCATTCTTCACTTCAGTTACAGCATTTTTTATTTTTAGCTTTTACTTTTGACTCTTAGTTTCCAAATATCTGCTAATATTAGCCATCTGTTCTTGTATGTTATCTACCTTTTTCATTAAAGCTCCAGAAATTAATCAAAATCCCCACTTAAGTGTCCCTATCAGTTTAATAGCTCTAGGAGCTTCAGCTACAGGTTGGCGATCTTTGCTGTTTCTCTCTGAATTCATCTGTTTCTCTAAGATAATGTATTGGCCTGAAATCTCACTTTTCTGATGATTTGGAAGAAGTCATTGATTTTCAATTTGTTCAGCTTTTCATTACTTTAAAAACAGGAGTGATGACTTCCAAGTTCTTTAACACTGTCAAAGCTGAAAGCAGAAGTACTCTAAATCCCTCTTGATTAGTTAAATGTCACCGGATTTAGAATAATATGAGACAGAAATGTACATTCTGTACCTTACTCAACTTTGCATTCATCTCTGTGTCAAGAAGAATAGAGTCAAGTCTCAATAAGTAGCAAAATATTAATGTTGAGTCAACAGAAAAGTCCAAACTTTCTTACATATCAGGAGACTGGTACACTTAAGTTAATCAGCAGAATCAGTGAATATTAATGAGTGTAATAATTGTATTAATCATAAAAGAGACTTATGCAATTAAAAATAATAATAATGTGTTGCATTCTTAGATTTGTTTACTTATATTCTTAAATAAAATCACAACCTTAAAAACAGTGGGTTATTTAAATGCTTATAAATCTGAAACTCAAAAGGGAAACATATAAACTTTCACCACACATACCTAATTCATATGTCTGCTCATTCCCAAGGACCAGATTTTACACAGCTGTGGGAATATTGGCAAAGAACATCCCAGATGCTGCCAAGATCATGAGGGAGGAAGTACATTTTAACCCAGCCCATTCTAACTTTATGTATTCAAGAGCCTACATTTCCGAGTATTTGGAGAATGGAGTTGGGAGGTAAAGACAGTGGGTGAGAAGAAGGTAATTTTATCATAACTGAAACTAAATTCTATGATATAATTTCAGTTTTTCTTTTCTGATATATAGTGTATATATATAGTCTGTATAGTGTAGGGGAGAAAAATATCTCTATCTTCACTCATTACTAGGTTCATAGTGAAGACACCTATAACAATAGACATTTTAACAAAAGAAAAGTGCACAGGTTTATTAAATATTCGAGTTTTATTGAGACAGAGATCTCATTGTCCTCAGACCCCTGGGCTCAAGGGGTTTTCCTGTCTTAGCCTCCAAAGTAGCTTGGACTACAGGTATGTATATCCCTGCACCCAGCTTTAATATTCATTTAATGTGATGCAAGAGTCTTCAGAAACAAAGAAGGAAAACTTGTATACTTTAATGTTTAGGTATGATGAAGAGTGGATAGTCATACAGAATTATTGGACAAAGGGAGTATGGTCTAATGATAGTTAATTGTGTGGGGTCTTTGCACCGCCCGTGTGTTCAATGTCTTCAGTAGCAGGAACACTCTTTACTCTTGTACATGTAGACCTCTTGGATTCTTGGATGAGGTCATATGACATACTTCAGGAAAAGGTCAAATAATTCTTTTGTAGCCTGCTTTAAGGAAGAAGGAAAGGAGAAGGTCGCAGAGACTTTTTTGCCTCTGTTGTTTTTTTAAACACTAAGGTGCCATATTTTGGGGTAGCATGCTCTGAATCCCATCAACGGGAAGAATAAACTGTGACAGTAGATAAATACAAACCAAATGAGAAAAACAAAAGCAATTTACTCAAAGTGAAGACTGCAGATAGACCCCAATGGAAGGCTTTTGTCAAAAGGACCAACACATTTGCTCAGGGACAGTCACACAACAAGTGAAAACACTAAGATCTAAATCCTGAACTGGGCGTGGTGGTGCACACTTGTAATCCCAGCAGTTGGGAGGCCGAGACTGGAGGATCCGGGTTCATGGCCAGCCTCAGCTACCTAGTGAGGCACTCCACAACTTAGTGAGACCCTGTTTCAAAATAAAGAATAAAAAAATAGGGCTGGGGGTGTAGCTCAGAGGTAGAATGCCCCTGAGTTCAATCCCCAGTACCGTAAATAAATAAATAAATAAATAAATAAATAAATAAATAAATAAATAAATAAATAAAAAATAAATCTTGAGCTATATAAGTCCAGATACATGTTTAAAAATTTCTTAATATATATTAACATAAAACTTAGATAAGAATGTAACTTGATTTTATCTGGCTTTACAGAAGTTTATGAAACAAACTTTAAGTTAGTGAATATTACTGCCTTGGCCTTCTTGTTTGTATTTGTCTGATTTATCATTTTCATCCTTTTCTCTCTAATCTTTCTATCACATTTTGCTCTAAGTTGGACTCTTGTATGCTTAGATTTTATTTAATTTTTTAAATCTTTTCTTTTTCATAGGGAATCGAGTCCAGTAGTATTTTCTATTCTTACAAAAGCACGTTATCTTATTTAGTTGGATCTTAGCATCCCCCAAAGGCCCATGTATTGAAGGATTGTTCTCTAGAGTAGGAGGGTTGGGAGATAGTGGAGCCTTTAAGAGGCAGGGCCTTGTGGAAATTCTTGAGGTGATTGGAAACATGACCTTGAAAAGGACTTTGGAACCGCAGAGACCTCTTCCTCTCTTTTGCTGTCTGGCTGTAAGGTGAGCATTTTGATCCACTATGTGCTCCCATGAAAAATATAAAGAAAATTCAGGACAAACAGAATTATATAGGATCAAAATAGTCATTTTATTTATTTATAAATATTTATTTATTTTTGGTGCTGGGGATTGAACCCAGAGGCATTCTGTCTCCAAGCTACATCCCTAGCCTGATTTTATTTCTTATTTGGAAATAAGGTCTCACTAGGTTGCTGAGAACCTTGCTTAATTGCCAAGACTGAATTTGAATCTGCAATCCTTCTGTCTCAGCCTCCCATGTACTGGGATTAAAGTGTGTGGCACCAAACTTGGCAAAATAATCATTTTAGATTGAAAAATATTTAACCTATAATGAAAAGACAAAATTTTTATGAACTGAATATCATTATAATAATTCATAAGCAAACATTTTTAGAATTATACAAAATTATATTCACATTGGAAGACTTATAATTTTTTTATATCTTTGATACACTAGGCAAAATTAAATAAGAATAAAAATACTGTTAACAATATGAAAAATACTTAAACACATGTTAATATTTGCACAGTCAGATAATGCCCATTAATTTTGAATAAGTGTTCAATAATTATAAATATAATCATATGTAAAACTATTAAAGCAACATATCAGTCAAAACTGTACAGATATAATATTTATTTACAATGACTAACATTAGGTATCAGTTTCAAAAGTTTAACCAGAAAAAATTCAGTCACTTAAAATTTGAGAGCAGAAGTTACTGAAGGATCAGTCTATTAAGTTACTTTAGAAAAAATGAGTAATAGATAAAGACGATCAAGTCTAATGAAGAAGAAAAGTAGATATGTACCATTAACAGAAATGAATAATAATTATAATAGTTTGAAATTTATGTATAGTTTTATGCTAATATGTTGGAAGTTATGAAATGGACAATTTCTTGAAAAAATCCATATTCAAAATAACAATTGAAAAACTGCTGAAAATTAGACAACAAAGTAATTTTAAAAGCAGCCAGAGAAAGATTATTCTCAAAGATATTAACCACTAATTTCTAAATAATGATTATAAGATAGTCTGTCCAGTGCTTTATTTAAAAAATCTGCCAATGTAGAATTTTTCTGTATTTCAAGAATAAAGAAAAAATAAAGACATCTTAAGAAAAATAAAACTAGAGACTTTAAAACTAGGAAACCTGCATTAAAGAAAATACAAAAGAGTGCTCTTTGAACAGCAAGAAAATTATTTCAAAATAAAGGTTGTGCAGGCATATAGAAAATCACAAATGAAATTGAAAAATATTGACAAATATTAACCAGTTATATTGATTGTAGTTTTTTACTACGTTTATAGTATACACAGGAATAAATTATATTTTAAAAATGGTATCCGAGGCCGGGCGTGGTGGCACACGCTTGTAATCCCAGCATTCGGGAGGCTGAGACCAGAGGATCCGGGTTCACGGCCAGCCTCAGCTACCTAGTGAGGCACTCAGCAACTTAGTGAGACTCAGTTTCAAAATAAAGAATAAAAAATAGGGCTGGGGGTATAGCTCGGAGGTAGAATGCCCCTGAGTTCAATCCCCAGTACCGCAAAAAAAAAAATGGTATCCGAGTCAGGAAGGGAGCAAATCGATTTGAAATGTTCCATGGCCATTGTTCAGGACAAACATTAAAAGTCAATTAACATTAAGCTTAACAAATTAAGGAATTACGTTCTAAAAGAATACTGAAATCTTTCAAAAAAGGAGAATGTATATACTTATCAAGTTAATATAGTCAGGAAATTAAGTAAAACAATTCAAAGGAAATAAAGCAAAGAAAAAGAAATTTAAAAATGGGGAAACTTGTCATATATAGAGTTAAAAGAATACATCAGTAATTATATTAAATAAAATGTATAATTTAGTCTAATTTGAGTTTATATTCTAATTGAGGAAAAAAACTGTCATATAGAATAAACAAATATTTTATACTTTTTACTGGAGATACATTTAAAACCTGAAGATCAATCAGATGTGGTGGCATATGCCCATGATCCCAGAACTTGGGAGGCTGAGACAGGAGGATTGCAGGTTCAGAAATAGCCTCAGCAACTTAGTGAGACCCTCTACAACTGAGAGAGACTCTATTTCAAAATAAAAATGAAACAGTTCTGGGGTGCAGCTTGGGGGTAGAATGCCCCTGGGTTCAATCCCTAGTACCACACAAGGAAAAAAAAAAAGAGCTTCTAAATATCCTATTAGTCAAGGAAATGAAAAATGAAACTCAGAACATCTATTTAACTGAATAACAAAAATGTTAAATTTCATATAAATTTTGAGGGAAATTTTAATTAATTAATTAATCTATTTATTTATTTATTTATTTTGATACTGAGAATGGAACCCAGGGACATTCTACCTCCAAGCTATACCTCCAGCCTGATTTTATTCTTTTATTTTGAAACAAGGTCCCACTAAGTTGTGAAAGGCCTCAGTAAACTGCTGAGACTGGCCATGAACCTGTGATCCTCCTTTCTCAGCCTCCCAAGTACTGGGATTTCAAGCATGGGCCACCACGCCTGGCTGGTAATTTTTATGTTTAAATTTATATATTAGAAAAGAAGTGAAGCAGAAAATCAATTAGCTAAGTATTTATCTGAAGAAGACTTTTCTTTCTTTTTGAGGGGAGAGGGGGAGAGTTCTATGGATTGAACCCAGGACCTAACACATGCTAAGCATATGTTCTACCACTGAACACTGAACTGAAATCCTAGCCCAGATTTTTTATTTTTCTTTCTTTCTTTTTTTTTTTTTTTTTTTTTTGATACTGGGGATTGAACCTGGAGGGCTTCTACCTCTGAGCCATTTTTTATTTTGAAACAGGGTCTCACTACATTGCAGAAAGCCTTACTAACTTGTGCTGGGTTGGTCACAAACTTACTATCCTCCTGTCTCAGCCTCCCAAGTACTGGGATTACAAACTTGTGCCACCACACTCTGCTTCAGTATTTTGTTTTTTAATAGCAAGTTAAATCCAAGTAACACAGAAGAAAGACATAGAGAATATGTTTAGCAATGAAATAAAAAACAAATATAGGATTAAACAAGTCATACCAATTGTTAGAGAAGACTAATCCTTGGTGGTATTATCAAGGGGAAAAAGGTTTGAAGAAAATAGATTGTTTCCATTTAATAACTGGAGAGTGTAGGCAACAATGAAAGGAAGAGATTGTTACCATGGGTATTGCCTTGGAAAATGTGTGTTAGCAAATGTGTTATTTGTTTTTGCTAATCAAGTGTTTATAAATGGCTCAGTTAGCCAGGCGTGGTGGCGGACGCTTGTAATCCCAGCATTTGGGAGGCTGAGACTGGAGGATCTGGGTTCATGGCCGGCCTCAGCTACCTAGTGAGGCACTCCGCAACTTAGTGAGACCCTGTTTCAAAATAAAAAATAAAAAATAGGGCTGGGGGTGTAGCTCGAAGGTAGAATGCCCCTGAGTTCAATCCCCAGTACCGAAAAAAAAAAAAAAAAATGGCCCAGTTATTTCCTCACAAGAACACACTATATCATGCTGGATTTTCCAATGGGACTACTCAGAAAATTCTCAGTTGCTAAAAAAAAATTTGCATTTTATATTCTCCTAATGTTCTCACATATAATTCAAAACATAAGTCTTTTCTTGAGGCTCCATTAAAAAAAAAGAAAAAAGAAAAGAAAAAGTTTCCCAACTCTGTCAAATGAGTTGAACCAAGTACTTGTATTTTTCTCCATGTTTACAGTTGGCAAGAGAATGTGGTCTACTTGTTCTGACCTGCCTTACTTATGACTTGTAATGAGACTGAACAAACATACAGACACACAAATAAGAATGTATTTATTTTCACACCAGAGAATTTAAAGTATAAAAATACTAATGGCTGAAATCTTCAAGTAATAAACTGAATCTATGTATTTTAAGTAGAGTCAGTGGCTGGATTTTGATGCTTGTATTTTGAGTGTTATTTTTATTGTCTAAATGTCCTAGAATTAGAAACAAGATAGCAAAATAAATGGCAAGATATAAAAATACAGTGGTAAACAGTGGCATCCTGCCTTAAAGTTTTCCTTACTGCCTATCAACTCAGGTGCATATTGTTCTAGCTATTGCACACAATAGTTTCAACTCACTCTTAACAACCACCTCTACTCATGAGAACCTCTAAAGCAAACTATTCTGCATTTCCCCCAAATATACCATGTTCCTGGATTATCTTTGGTCATGTTGTTTTTATTTGTTTGTGATGAAACCATCACCATCATTTAAGACTCCTCCACAAAGTCTTTTCTAAATCCCCTAACAAGATGTGATCTCTTTCAATTCTTGGTAAACAGAGAATAATTTGTTATGTTTCTTTTGACCTTTTTTTAATTGGCCATCAACATTAATTAAATTTTTTAAGTTTGAAATTTTAAGGGCTAGAGTGTAACCTCAGAATATTTACATATGTGTGTATAGTGTCATGAGTAAAATTGCTCTGATTATAACTGAATTAAATTAAATTATTTGAAACTAAAGAGATAAGAAATAAGGAGAGAAAGTGGAAGCTGATAAGGGAAGAGAGGTATTGGAAAAATAAACATGTGGCTGGTTGAGAGAAAGGTGAAGGAGTTTGGCTGGAGTGGAAGGGAAAAAAAGCGAGAAACAAGAGAGGTAATTTGACTTTGGCTGCCCAGTGTGTGTCACATTGCATACAGAACTAGGAAGGAATTGAGTTTTGGTGGCTGACGATTTCCATTTGAAGTGCATGTAAACTTCAATTTCCTGATAAGAGTTTATGACTTTAATGAAAGAATTACATATACAGATAATTATGATAGCCAGCCAACTGCAATCCTAATTCAATGCTTAGTACTTGAGAAAGGAATTTATTTGTTGTGGTGAAGACATTTTCCTAATAAAACCCATACAAAATAAGTAGGCTTATAAGAATATGAATAAGAATTAGAAAGGTAGCTAATATATATATGTCAACTTTCATGTCAGGCATTTTAGTATACATTTTACAGAGATATGCATTAACCCTCACAATAATTATAATTTTTCTGCTTTTGAGATGAGGAAACTGGGGCAACAAGAATTCAAATAATTTATCATGATGAAGCTGTTGGTAATGAGGAAGTTGGATTGGAATCTGAGTCTTAGAGACCATGCTCTTCTGTGCCATGCTGTATTACCAGGACAGAGGCAAACACTCAAGTTTACTTTAACCTAAAAAAGTCATGGTCAAAATAGCTTTTGGAAAAACCATTCCTTTCAACAGCTGAAATTAAGGCAGTTAGTAGTATACTAGATCCCCTATTAAAAGAAATACTCTTATTCCCTCATAGTACCAAATTATAAGCATTATATTGAATCTAACTGAAAATAAATTGAAGTCCCTTTGCTTCTATCCAATTTAATTGTAATAAGATTACAGTAAACTAACTGTAAGGAAAGGAGACCTAGTTGGGCCTAAAGCATGATGCCCTGTGACATAAATACATATGTAGATATATTATAAAATTATGCAATGATCCACATAGTTTACACTAAACAGGACATTTTGGCCACCAGCATCACTGAGAAACTGCTAAGACTACAAAAATGGAATTGCGTGCACTGCAGAGAAACCTGGCAATTAAAGATGAGGCGCATAGGGTAGTCTTTGCATAGTAACTCTATAAACAATAGGAAAGAAAAGGCCTTCCTTGCTGCAGACTTTCATCTTAACACTATTTACGTATTGCTGCAGCTATCTATACGTAGTCTGGCTAGCCCAATACAGATGCCCCAGCAATCGTCATATTCCAAAAGGAAGAGTTAAGTAGCTGATGAGAACTCACATGGTAAACAATCATTAGTGGTCTATGTGGGGAGTAAATAGTTCATCGTCATTTTTGGTATGTTGTTTTCAATTTTTTCTTCTAAACAGTGTCCCTGTTCAGTTTCTGTGGTAGTCTTAGCTCTTGCAAAGGATATTTTAGTCCTTTTTTTTTTTTTTTTTTTTTTTTTGCTACTAAAACACAAAACCAAAAACTGGGAAAACTGTAAACAATAAAAGTTTATTTGCTTCATGGTTTTGGAGGATGGTAAGTTCAAGATCGAGAGGAACTTCCTCTGCTGATGGCCTTCTTGTTGAAAGAAAGGGAAAGAGAGAGTGACTGAGGCTCTGTTCCAAAAAAAAAATAAAATAAAATAGTCCTGGATGTGTAGCTCAGAGGTAGGATGCTCTGTGTTCAATCCCAGCGTCACACAGACACACACACACACACACACACACACACACACACACACACAAATCCTTCAATGCCTTGCCATTTCTTACAGAATAAAGATAAATATCTCTAACATTACTCTGTATGCTCAAATCCTGCTATCTGCAATATCATGTGATTTCATGCTTACTTTTGGTACCCCTACACTGGCTCTCATAGTTTCTGGGTTGTGCCATTCACATCCTGATCAACATGTATTTATACATCCTGTTCTGTCTGAAACTCTTCCCTTTATCCTAAACTCATTTTCCTTCATATTTCAGCTCCATCATTAATTCCTCAGGAAAGTCTTCCCCCTGTTTTATCACTCAGTGACAAATTAAACCTGAGGAATTATTAAGAACACCTTCAGCTTTTTTGTGTATATGATTGGAATAGTTTTCTAGTTTCCGTACAATTATAAGGCTACTATTCAAAAGTAATCTCTCAGTATTTAACAAAATTAATCCTTTAGCTTCTAAAGAGCAAGAACAGGTGACCAGCCATTAGCTGGATGTCAGGTGTCAGAGAGAGGGAAAGATTGGCTGCTATCATGGGAACGGAATGGCAAGTTAGATAATCAAGGAACAAGCTTTACAGAAGAATGTTTCTCCTGCCTATCTTTTTAGACTGAAAATCAGTGTTATATCACTTGTTACAGAAACCAACTCACTAGAGAAACAGGAAAGATAGCACAGGGAGCAGATAAGGTAATAAACACCAGGTGTATTTGTGTGTGGATCTGCACAGGAGTATGCGTATGTATTGAGTACTTGAGTATCACTTTGATAATTTGTATAAGAGGCCAAAGAGGTAGTCCAAAATTGAGGTTTAAATTCAAGGTATAAGACAAAACAGTGAAGCGTAGTATAAAAGAATTCATGAGCCAATGCATGAATGGCTGCACATTTGTCCCATGGGTTGCCAGTACATTTAAAGGGTGAAGGAGTCTGGAAAAGAGAACTCAGTATTCACTAGATATGTTCTCAATAGTCTTTGCCCGGGGAAATTCTCAGGAGAGAGTTGGGACCTTGACATAAGATATATCCACTACTGATATGTATAAATTTTTAACTTTTGTAGAAATATGAATACAAGATAATAAAGCAATTTTATTGATAATTCAACTATGTAATGATAAACTACCTCTATATCTCAATAAGGAGACCTTACTTAAGTGGCTACCCTATGCATGGGTTTGTGTTAGTTCCTAAAAGGATTGCAAAGAAATATAGGGGGAATTTCAGCACAGTTACAGGATCCTTTCATTTTTTTTTTAAATTTTAGCAACAAAATTTATTAACTCTAGCAACACTGAATTATAAGCAAATTACCTTCCTGGCACATACTGATACCTTACATATATTAAAATATCTATCTAAATTCATGGAAAAATTCTATCTTATGAATCAGGAAAACTTAATAAATATGTATATAGGCAAGAGAATTTGAAAAAAATAATGTATGTAATGTGGACACTATGAATGGAATGAGGAGTTTGAAATAGATGAAAGTATTATTGAACAGGTAAATTGCATAGAAAAACAACCAAAGATCATCCTGAGATGCACACATTCTCTAAAGACCAACAGAATAATTCTAGGAGATACATTCCTCTTCAAGGAATTAGAAAATAATATGATGTTCCACATAGGAGAATAATAAAAAGGCAGTTAGGAAATAATGAGATGAATTGCCAGAGTCAGGAAAATGAAGAACAGGGTAAAATAGCTTGTATGAAAATTCATGAAGGACAGGATTAACATACCGGTGAGAATAAGATATTTGGTTTCCTAAGGCAGAAACCAAACATCCAATTTGGTTTCACATATGCAGAAACGATAGCGTGATGATAAATAACAATGGAAAGATAGAATCAAGCCCTTGCCTAAGATACCTGATGTAGACTTTTGGAGTACAAAATGGAAAGAATTTATTACCCAGTAGAGCAGGAATAGAGGAAAAGAGTAAATGGCAGCAGACCAGTTTTGACATGCATTGAGAATATGGTGCAATTCCCCCTCACTGAAAAGTTCCCTGGCCTTGGCTTTGTGCCTCCAGCTCCATTCAACTCCATAAACTTCAAGGAAAGAAGTTGGTTCTGGAGTGCTGGTCACCTAGTCAATGCGAAGAGAGGGATGCAGAAGAAATGGTGGTAGTTATTTATTAGGTGTGTGTGGGGGGGTAGGTTATAATGACTGCACTACTTAAAAATTATTATTTCCCAAGTCAAAACTCACTAACTTACGGTGTTAAATCAGTCTAGCATGTCTAATAGTAATTAAGTTTCTGTTAACTTTGTGTTTATGAGTGGCTTCTGATGCCTAGAAATAAAGTGCTGTCATGGATGACTGAGTGGTATCTTGACTCCTGGATAAGCATCAGAAAAAAAAAAAAAAAAAACTTAATTGCAAAGAGAGTAGTGGACACTGGTCATTATTAGTGTTGGGTGTGCCTTTTTTCTCCTGCTAGACGCTAAGCTGTTTGCTTCTTACAAAGTAGACTGTCACCTTGCATTGTGCCTCTGCCACCCAACGACTGCGTGAATAATTGATAATTCAAAATAATGAAAGGAAGGATGATTTATCAGTTCATAAATTTACATATTACTAAAACAGATTCTAAAGAAAGGCATATATTCCAAGGAGAAACATGGGCATTCTTGAGAAAATAAAATATTAATGATCAATAAGAACATCTGGGATTTCAAATAAGAAAATTTAAAGTGAATAAACTTGCAAAATGAAGTTAAGTTCATAGATTACAATTACTGGTGGTATTCTTGTAACCTTAATCATTATAGCTGGCAGTGAAATTAGGGATCATCCCTTTGGAGAGCAATTTGGCAATACAGTTGAAGTGCCACAAAAATATTCAATAATCCAATTTATGGAAATATACCAAAGAATATGTAAAAGAAGGAAAAGGCTAAAGAAGATTATTATCAAATCTAAAATAATAAAATAATTTAAATGTACAACTATAAGGTAATATTTAAATAAAATGTACCTCATGTATTTAATAGACTTCTACCTAAACACTAAAATAATTATTATGAAGACTAAACAATACCACAGAAAATATTAATACATAAATATTGAATGAGGAAAACAGATCATTTAATTAAAAGTATATTCTTCTTATAGCAATAAAAAAATTTTGCCTGTGCATGAACAGATACTGAGAGATATGATGAAAAGTCAACACTTTTTCCCTGTTTTGGGCAGAATGATATAGAATGTCAGAATACATCCAGTTGATTGATGTCTGTGGTATGATTAAAAAACAAATCTCTATTTCTTCTTTTAATAAATGTCTATTTATAACTCTTGCCCACTTTCAAGTTTTCATTGAATATGTATTAAGAGAGACCATTTCTTGTGCCATAAAGCAAATGCCAATAAGTTGAAAATATTAAAACCATACACCTGTTCTTCAGAAATCAGTACTAGAAAGATAACAGGAAAATCACCATTTAAAACTAAAATTTTTACTTCTTATTAATCTAGTGTAGAAGAATCCAGGAAAAGGATTTTAAGAACCAATGAGCTGAACAAGAATAAAAATACAACATATCAAATTTGTGGAACACAGCCAAAGCATTGCTGAGAGATAAATTTATAGCTTCAACATGTACCCTAGAAAAAGGAAACATCTCCACTTAATTATCTCTACTCCTACCTTAGGAACATAGAAAAATAAGAGCAAATCATCTCAAGGCAACACAGAGGAAGAGAGTAACTAAGAAGCGAAAAGTTGTGTGCATGGATGTTTCTAGCAATTTTGTTAGTAATAGACAAAAACTGAATACAGTTCACATGTCCTTCAGCAGGTGAAGGTCATGCTTTGACATTTGTATAGCTTGCCTATTTTACTTGACATAAAGTCCTCAAGATTCTCCCATATTATTTCATATGACTTGATCTCCTTTCTAAAAGTTTGTTTATTTATTTATTATTTTATTTATTGTACAGAGGATTGAACCCAAGCTACCTCCAAGCTACATCCCCAGCCCTTTTTATTTTTTGTTTTGAAACAGAGTCTCATGAGGTTATTGAGAGTCCTGCTATGTTGCTGAGGCTGTCCTGGAACATATGATCCTTCTGTCTCAGATATACCATATTTTCTCTATTCATTCATCTGATGAGGGACATTTAGTTTTTTTCTGCTTTTTGGCTATTGTGACTAGTGTTGCAGTGAACATGGGAGTGCTAATATATCTTTGAGATCCTGATGTTCTTAACCTTTTCTGTCTTGCCTTCCCCTTCACACTGTAGGAATAGATTTGAGCTCCAATGAAAAGGCATGGGCATGGTGGTGCACACTTGTAATCCCAGCATTCAGGAGGCTGAGACTGGAGGATCCCGGTTCTCCGCCAGCCTCAGCTACCTAGTGAGGCCCTCCGCAACTTAGGTAGCTGTTTCAAAATAAAGAATAAAAAATAGGTCTGGGGGTATAGCTCGGAGGCAGAATGCCCCTGAGTTCAATCCTCAGTACCACACACACACACACACACACACACAAATAATAATAATAAATAAATAAAAAAGAAAAGAAAAGGCATGGACTTATTTTTAGACAGAAGATCTCTATATATTTGAGGAGGACTTTGTCATTAGTCTTCAGTAAATTAGATAGTGGGTTCTTTAACCACTTTTTTGTACACTTAAAAAGGAGCCTATAGAGTTTCTATTTAGGTGAGTTACATCTACAACATTTACTATATTTATTTTAAAAGAAAATTGAGAAATTTAAAAATAATTATTAATTTATTCAGAAGTGACAAAGTTCAACTCTTTACATGTTAACATGAATAACACTTTTATTTTTAAGAACTATTTTCCAAAATAAAAATAACTAAGCCAGAGGTTGTGGTGCATAGCTGTAATTCCAATACTTGGGAAGCTAAGACAGGAGTATCGCAGAGTCAAGATCGGCCTCAGCAATTTGGCAAGACTCTCAGCAACCTAGGGAGAACTTGTTTCAATACAAAAAGCGAAAAAGTCTGGGGGTGTAGCTCAGATGTTGCAGCAGAAGGGAAAATATTTAATAACCATTTTAGATTATTCTAGATACTATTCTTTGGTATTACACCAGTAACTTGACAAATAGTTTCTTAAAGATTAATTGAAATGCAGATTGTGAAACTATATATATACATTTTTCATACTCTATTACACAAATCTATTAGTTCATCTTACATTTTGATTGGACATTTTACCCATGCATGATTTTGTAATGTGATGTACTGGTCATTTGTAAAATATTAGTTCATGAAATTATGTGAGTCTTCTAAATAATGGAACATTTTATTCATTTATTAATATCACCAATCTCATCAGAAAAGTCCTTAAGCTGGCTGTGGTAGTGCATGCCTGTAATCCCAGTGCTTGGGAGGCTGAGACAGAAGGATCGCAGGTTCAAGAACAGTCTCAGCAAGTAGTGAAACTCTCATCAACTTAGTAAGACCCTGTTTCAGAATAAAACTAGCCAGGCATGGTGGTCCATGCTTGTAATTCCAGTGTTTGGGAAGTTGAGACAGGAGGATTGCAGGTTGAAGGCCAGCCTCAGCTACTTAGTGAGGTCCTCTGCAACTTAGTGAGACCTTGTTTCAAAATAAAGAATAAAAAATAGGGCTGAGGGTATAGCTCAGAGGTAGAATGCCCCTGGGTTCAATCCCTACTACCAAAAAATAAAAATAAATAAATAAATAAATAAATAAATAAATAAATAAAATTAAAAACAGGGATGGGGTATAGCTCAGATGTAGAATGCCTCTGGGTTCAACACACACACACACACACACACACACACACACACACACACACACACAAAAGAAATAAAGAAAAAAGAAAGAAAGGAAGAAAGAGTTCTTAAGTATTAGTCAAGTTCATGGTGGTGGATATACACTTTCCAAATTGCAAACAGATATATTTTCAAACAGATATGATTTCACTTGAAAGTGCAAATTTTATCATTGATGCAAATACTCTCAGTTTTCCTTGAAGTGACAATCATGCGCCCTTTTTTATGTAAGATAATATTTGCCTAAAATACAAGTTGGAACAATGATACCTAACTTCCAGTCATTCTTTCAAGAAAAGATGGTGTTCCATAAAGAAAAGCATCAGGTTCAGCTTGCAACTCAAACATTCAGACAAGGGCCTTTTTTTTTTTTTTTTTTTTTGAGACAGCCATCACATTATGGTATGCATCAAAGATGTGGCATGTACTCAAGGGTTGGCATTTAGTAAAATTTGAATAATTTTACTGCTTCATGAAGGGCACTGTTTAATGAGTGAAACTGGTGTGGCAGTGGAGAATATAATGACTGTGAACACAACTTGATGTCACTTCCTTGATACCTATTTGGATGCCATCATCCACCTGTTCTTTTGCATCATTATTTGAAAAAGCAGAGAGCATGATATTATTATGAAAATAATTTTGCCATTACAAAACCCCAGAGTAAGTTTCAGGGTCCCCCCCCCCAGAAGAATGAGCATCAATCTTTGAAAACCACTAAAGTTGGATGATTATATTACAGGTCTGTAAAAGATTTTAAATTTATAATTCCATTTATCACATTGATGAGAAACTACCATTTGTCCAACAAATCCAATGCCATTGTATCTGAGAAAGCCAATTCCAGTGTTACCATCTGAAAGACTCAGTATTGTGATGGAAAGTAAATGTTGAAAATGATATCAAAAAGATTAAGGTAAATAGAAATTATCAGAGTGTCTACATGAGTGAATAAAAATGTTTCCTCTGTAAATGATGCTAGTAATTACTAAGCAGAATGTATTAAAGTACATTTTTATTTTTTATTATATCAATATATTGAAAATATTTTTATAAACAATCTATTTGAATGACGAATAACTCATTTTTACCAATTCTGACAAATCTTACCTTTTACTTCTAAATGAGAACTTTCACCAAACTTAATAGCAAAGAATACTAGAAGATAAAAATCTAGATCCCATTTTCTCCCATGCAATTATTCAGAAAAGCATAACTATTAGAAGGTAATGTTTGTTGAGTGATTATTATGAACAGGAAGTATAGCTACTTAATGCTAACAACAACACAATGAACCTCTTACTTAGCATTATTTTCAGTTAGATATGAGAAAACTGAGGCTTAGAGAGGATAAGCATCCTCACCAAATCAGTAATAAGTGGAGAAGAGCTTAGTAATGAGGCTAAGAATTATGGTCAATTCCAGAACTGACCAGAGGAATTGAGAGGACAAGTGGCTCCTCATTCTTAACGCTGTAGCAGGCATAAAGACTTATCAACATTGCCAAGCCTCCCCCATCATGAGCTCTGGTATATGAGTTGCTGACAAGAGTTTCTTCCTGGGGCTCCCCAGACATGGGTATCTCTGTGCTGGATCTGTGAACTGAGTTGATCTTGCTATAGGACTTTGAGATGGGTAGAGGGAGCAGGGGTTGATGTTGAACTTCAGAAGCTATGATAGTTTTTACATTTGCTTAATATCTAGACCAAAAGAAGATCTGGAAGGTGCTTCTTTGGGGACTTGACAAGAAAATCCTGTAGGGATAAATAAAGTTAATCTTTGTAATATGGCAAACAATTCTTCAGAGGATAGAGCTGACTTGAAGTCTCTAAATTGGGATATCTGTGGCCCTGTATTTCAATGAGAACCTAATAATATAAATGACACCATTTGACCTCTAGGACTTAATTCTTTTTTTATATACTCTTATTGGTGTAATGTAATTATACATCATATAGGAATATACGTGCAAACAACTCTTGGAGCACTTTCCTCTGGATCATACCACCTTCCATTCCTACATATATCTTTGAGATTGGCATTAGTGATTTAGTGTACACACATAGCACTGTTTCAACTGTTACTCTATGTTCCTGTCTCCCCTTCTGTCTCTCCTAAGCCCCCTTAAGCACTTCATTGGAGTCTGCTCCTCTACCTGATGTTACCCTTGTTTCTCAATTTCTATCTAGCTTCTACATATGAAAAAACTTAACGCTAAAAAAAGAAAAATCCAATAAAAAATGGGCAGTTGAACTGAAGAGATACTCTCAAAAGAAGAAATACAAAGACCCATAAATATGTGAAAAAATGTTCAACATCATTAGCAATTGGGAATGCAAATCAAAACTACACTGAGATCCCATTAGAATGGCAATTATCAAGAATACAAACAATAATAAAAGTTGGAGAGGATGTGAAAATAGGAAATAGGAACTGTCATACTCTATTGGTTGGACTGCAAACTAGTGTAGCCTTTATGGAGATCAACGTGGAGGTTTCTCAGAAGATTGGGAATGGAACACCATATGATCCAGGATTTCTTTCAACACCAGGTGGAAGAGAATTTTGGGCAAAGGAAAAACACTCTTCCTCCTCATCATTTTAATTTTTATAACTTCTCCTCCTAGAGTCAATTCATTCTTGAATTTCTACAAAGAGGTAACTATCCTCTACAAAGAGGATATTTAGTCTTTGATGCCTGCTATCCTATCTTCAGCACTATCTCAATTTTATTGTTGTTTTTTAAGGTTCTGAGCACTTGTGAGGGCCCAGAGGAAGTACAGGCCAGGTGAAGACATGACCCTACGCAGCTGCAGATGAGCAAGTATCTTGCATAGTCACAGACATGTATATAGTTAGGTCAGTATGACTAGGCAGAGTGTAGTATGTGTGCACACTTCACACTGGCGTGGATGTGCGCCATTTTTCCAGAACCCCATATAAAGGACTAGTCTATGAATAAAGTTGCTGTTGTTCTTGTCTGGAAGGTGACTTGAAATGTGCTCTTTTCACTGAGGATCTCACTGACAACCCCCTCTCCCCCACAACCACAGCTGGCCCCTGACTGGGCCCTTCACAATTGGTATAGCCTGCAGGATGTGGTGAGTGCTCCTAATGTCCCTCTGGAGTGCAGCCCAGGGAGGAACAACCCAGGGTGGAGGGAATGTGGCCTCTGGCCTCTCTGTGGCTCCTGGGAGCAGAATATCTGGTGTTATGGACCCTGTCAGAGGATTGGGACAAGGTACATCCCCAGCTAAAAGTTTGGAAGGCTTTAAATGTGCTGGAGCTGCATGGTCCAGTGAGTACTGGCAGTTCTGGTGGCCTGTGTATGGGGGCATGGAGGCCAACTTGGTAGGGGGGTGTGGCATTCCCCAGGCCATGCAAGTTGGATTGTGGTGGGCTCGACAGGGGGGTGCAGGCCCTAGCGACAGTGCAGGGTGAGTCAGAATGCTGGTGGACTGCATATTGCAGAGTGCAATGGTGCTGGTGACTGGTGGGCAGCTAGACTAGAGATTTGGCCAGGGTACTGGGTTAGTGGAGAGAACTGGCTCACCTGAGGCTACATGGGAGATTGACTATTTACTGATCCCTTCCATCCCAGTGTGAACATATCTTGGCACTAATTAATATGAGAACAGAGAGCATCCACCTTTTTGGCAATCTGGACAAAGTTACTGGACTTAAGGCTATTATAGAGGCTTATGGAGGCCATCTCATTACAGTTTGATGTGCCCCAGTGACTTTGGGAATCAGATGCCTGCCTCTTAAGCAGTATGATGTGTATGTATCCCCCATAGCTGAATATATCCTGGGGGTGGATATGTTACAGAGATTGACTGTGCACACTATCAGAGAATTCCTGCTATGGGTATGTGTTGTTAGACAATTACTAGAGGACATCCTTATCATGCTCCCTTAAAACTCCCCTAAGCCATGAGTATTGAATGTATGACAATATAAAGTTACCAGGGAAGCATGAGGAAATTGGACAAACAATACTAAAGCTAGAAGAGGCAAGTATAATTTGCCTGACTCATAACCCATTCAACTTTCTCATATGGCCAATGCAAAATCCTAACAGTGCTTGGCACATGACAGTGAACTATCAGGAGCTAAATAAAGTGACATCACCCTTGCATTCAGTGGCATCCAACATTTCAGAGTTGATGGATCATCTGTCACATGAACTAGGACAATTCCATTATGTTGTAGACTTAGCTAATGTCTTTTTCTCCATTGATTTTACTCCAGAAAGCCAAGAACAGTCTGCTTGTTTTTACCTGGGAAGAGCAACAATGGATGTTTTTGGTATTGCCCCAGGGATAACTGCATGGTCTGGTGACATAGGATTTGGCTTCTTGGTGGAGGCCTGAGGCTGTACAATTGTATTGATAACATTCTGCTAACCTCTGATTTTCTTACAGAGTTAGAAGCAGCTGCATACAGTCTCTGAGCCACTTTCCAGGAATAGGGGTGGGCTGCCCATGAAGACAAGGTCCAGGGATGTGGGTATTCTGTCAAATTCTTGGGAATTATTTGTTTGAGTAAGACAAAGGTGAAATCTGAAGCAGGGATAGAGCAGGAATAGTCAAATATTTACAAATGTAACTGAGTCTTTTGGTATTTGGTGACAGCTATGGAAAGGGGCAGAGGCTGTATATGCTGCCTTCTTTTCTTGTGAACACATGACAGGTACTGGGTCAGTGATGGACCACATACCCTATTGAAGGTTGGCTGAGGTCCTGGACTTGGATGCCTTGGACAGGGATAGCCCAAATGTCCACTTTGACAAAATATGGTGCATACTAAGTTGAAGGATAGGTGAGGTCCTAGGCTCAGACCCCCCAGACAGGGATATCTCAAATGCCCACTCTGACAGAGTGGGGTGCATAATTAGAGCAATGAGCACAGTTTTCTAGTAGCCCTTTGAACAGTGGCATACTTTGCTAGGGCTATACAGTTCCAAGAGATAGCCCCCTAGAAACCCACAGAAGTGGGAGATGTCATAAGTTTCTATGAGGAAGAGAAGGCATGGTATACTCATGGGGAACCCACAGAAGTGGGAAGCACCCCAAGACCCTATGTGAAAGGGAAAGTTTTGTTTGGGCCAGTGCATTTCTGAGTGACAGCCCTCTGGAACCCATGGAAGTGGGAGATGCCTCAAGTCCCTGTGAGGAAAAAGACAGCCCCGATACCTGAGGAAGCATGGTATACTGATGTCTTCTGTCATGGTCAACTGCCCATGTTGGCAGATTTGGTCTTACAGCTTTCCAAAGAAATGAGACAAGTATTGGATGCTTCAGCCAATGGGCTGAACTCTGGGCAGTCTGGTTAGTTCTCATGAAGGAAATTGAGCCGTTGCATGTCTATACAGACAGCAGAGCAATCTACTGAGGTCTAACCTTGTGACTGCTCTGATGGGCAGTACAAGACTGGTTGATTGTGCATGCCCACTCTTCTCCATGTAGAGTGCTGTGTGTGTATATATATATATTCAGACCACCGCTAGCAGGTACAGCAAGCATTAGCAGAAATTGATGCAGAGGCCTTACAGGAGGACCCATTAACAGCCTGGTAGAACTCATTTAGCTCCCACTGGAGATGAGTATTGACTATCCTTGTCTGTGTGGCTGGAGAACTAATAGTTACTTATTACATCTTTTGTTGCTGTTGCGGTATTTGGGTCCAATATAATGCTGTTTGGGTCAAGTTGTGCACCACCTACAGGCTGGTGGTGCTTGGGAGCCCAGAGAAAATACGAGCCAGTGGTGAAGACATGACCCTGCGCAGCCACAGATGTGTGCACATCTCACACAGTTGCAGATGTGTATATAATCATGTGAGTATAGCTAGGCAAAGTGTAACACGTTTGTGCACATCACACTAGTGTGGATGTGCCCCATTTTGCCTGGAATCCTATAAAAGGGACAGGTCTATGAATAAAATTGCTATTTGTTCTCCTCTAGATAGAGATTCTGTGTATTTTTCTCGCCAGGAATCTTTCAAGTATAGCTGGCCAGCAATGGACCCTTGACAGTACCGAACCCAGGACTTCAAGTATGTTAAGCAAGCACCATTATTTTTCTTATAAGAGGTGAACTCCAATCAGAATGGCAATCATAAAAAACACAGATAACAACAAATGTTGGCGGGGGTGTGGAGAAGTGGAAATCCTAATACATTGTTGGTGAGATTGCAAATTAGTGCAACCACTTTGAAAACAGTATGGAGGATCCTCAGACGAATGGGAATGAAGCTACCATATGATCCAGCAATACCACTTCTGGGTATCTACCCAAAAGAATGGAAACCAAACTATCAGACCGAGGCATGTGTATCTATGTTTATAACTGCACAATTCACAATTGCCAAACTATGGAAACAGCCAAGATGTCCATCGAAAGATGAATGGATTACAAAGCTATGGGATATGTACACAATGAAATATTACTCAATCATAAAGAACAAAATCATGGATGCAACTGGAAAACATTATGTTAAGTGAGATTAGTCAATCACAAAGAGTAAAAAAGCCTATGTTTTCCCTGATATGCAGATGCTAGGGAGAAGAAGGGGCATAAGAAGGTCTCCAGATGAAAAAGGAGAAACCCTAGATGAGCAAAGAAATTGACTTAACTGAGGGGCATGGATGGGGGGCGGGTGGGGGGATACCCTAATGCACATGATGATGTACTTTCACAAATATATCAAGGTTAATTACTAAACTGAACTTGAGAAAGAGGGAGAGTGAGGGAGTGGGGTGGGAAAGGGGGAAGGAGTTAAATGATAAATGTATGCATATACGCCTTTATCAGCTTGTACCTAACAAAGATGTATGATTACAATGCACCAATTATTATAAAAAAATTACAAAAATAGGACTGAGGGTATAACTCGAAGGTAGAATGCCCCTGGGTTCAATCCCCAGTACCGCAAAAACAAACAAACTAACAACAACAACAACACCAAAAAGAGGTGAAGATCTCATCATGTTTCCCAGGCTGGCCTCAAACTTGGTATCTTCCTGCCTCAGCCTCCTAATTAGAGGTGATTACAGGTGCAGGCACCTATATAGCTCTATTTTATATAGAGGGTGTGGGGAAATCAAAGATAAATAATTGTTATAGTTCTTATTTATTAGGAAACTGTGGAACAAAATCTTAATGTAAGCATTGGAGAAAAAGTAGAAAAATATTTGCTTATTAATTATTTATTAAATGCTGTTCTTAAGCTCGGCACACTTTGGAAACTGGAAGTATAGCAATCAACAAAATAGAAAAAAAGTTTGCCACATTCCTATAGGAATGTAAAAAAGTACACAAAAATCAATATGTATGTATCAGTTGGTAAGTACTGTGAATATAAAATAGGTAAGATGTAGTCAAGCACGGTGGTGCATGCTTGTAATACCAGTATTTGGGAGCTAGACAGAAGAATCTCAGATTTGTGGCCAGCCTCAGCAACTTAGAGAGGTCTTCCTTAACTTAATGAGAACTTGTTTCAAAAAATGAAAAAGAAAAAAGGGCTGGGAGGTGTAGCCCAGAGGTAGAATGACCTCAGGTTTGATCCCTAGTGCCAAACAAATAAACAAACAACAAAAAAAACCAGGTAAGTTGTTAGCAAGTGATGAGGGGTGGATTATCTGCTATTTTATGTGTGATGATCAGAAAGCTTGTTGATTCATGATTTTGGCTGAATGAAAGTGACACTTGAGCACAAATCTGAGTACAATCAACAGAAGAGATCATATAGATAGTGGGGGGAGGGGTCTCACTGGGCAGAGGCAAGTGTAAATGACCTACAGAGCGAACCAACTTTTGGTATCTGAGGAGGAGCAGAGAGGTCACTGTGGTCAGCGTCGGAGAAGAATGAGCCAAGGAGAGGAGATGATGCCTGAGAAGAGACCGAAGGGCAGACAATATATAGCACCCAGTAGATCATGGTCCCACATATGGAATTTGAATTTTTTTCTGAATGAGCAACACGATATGAATTGAATTTTCAAATAATCATGCTTCTGTCAGGAAATTAGAATATGAACAAAGACTGAAGCCTAATGACCAATAAAATAGTCCAATAAAATATCAATAGCCAGCTGAGTGGAGTGGTGCACTCCTGTAATCCCAGTAATTAGGAGGCTGAAATAGGAGGATTGCAGGTTCAAAGCCAGTCTCAGAAATTTAGTGAGATGCTCAGTGATTTAGTGAGACTGTGTTTCAAAATGAAAAATAAAAAGGGCTGGAGGTGCCGGGCGTGGTGGCGCACGCTTGTAATCCCAGCATTCGGGAGGCTGAGACCGGAGGATCCGGGTTCGTGGCCAGCCTCAGCTACCTAGTGAGGCACTCCGCAACTTAGTGAGACTTGGTTTCAAAATAAAGAATAAAAAATAGGACTGGGGGTGTAGCTCGGAGGTAGAATGCCGCTGAGTTCAATCCCCAG
>PVLC010020924.1:0-28677 GCA_004027655.1 Graphiurus murinus
ATCACAGGTTGGAGGCCAGCCTCAGCAACTTAGCAAGACCCTGTTTCAAAATAAAAAATTAAAAGTGCTGGGGGTGTAGCTTGGAGGTAGAATGCCCCTGAGTTCAATTACAAGTAAAACAAAAACAAACAAACAAACGGAGTGCAGTGCGGGGGAGGAGGGAGGGGGGGAGGGATCCTCGGGTGTGACTCAGGAGAAGGAGTTTAGTCTGATGTTAATGGTGAAAGGAGCATAGCAGAGCGAATACTTTCCCCGAAAAGAAAGGAAGCACAAATACGGCTGGACAGGCTAGTGACTCTCCTGTGGGAACACGGCTTTCCTTTGGAGATGTGCAGAATGTCAGCCCAGGACATTTTGTTGTTGTTGTTGTTAGAATGTTAAATTTGTATTTTGATATTGAGTTTTCAGAGTTTTCTCTGCAGGATGAATAGACAGAGCAGGAAGGTAGTTGTTAAGATCACTGTACTTGACAGCAACATTTGTTGAGAATAAATCTATCTTCAGATGATAGTGAGTCGATTGCAATTTTTTTTCTAGAATAGCTTCACATTATCCTTACATTCTCACTCCTTAGAGCAAGGAGTGTTACCTAATATGTAATTTCCTCAGTAATTTGACTAGGTGTCGCTTAACTGATGATTTAGATGAGTGACAAAGATAAAAATATTTGAACCATTGCCTTTATATGCCATTGTGTTTCCTAATTTCAGAAAGCTTTTTTTTTTTTTGACCATACCTTACTCAAGAACCCGCCACAGAAAATGAGACATCCTATATGGGAAAATATTCCAAAAAGCAATTTATCCCTCTAAGCATCCAAACTTAAAGCCTCAAATGCATCCAAACTTGCTTGCAAAGCATCCAAACTTGCTTACAAATGAGCAAGCAAGCCCACCACCATCACCACCAACCTTTTAGATGGAAATTGAAGAAAAGCTTCATTTAGTGAAGGTCAAAACATGCTAATGAGGCCCTGGGTGGTCAGTGTGGCACGACTGCATTAGCACCTGGGTGTCCTGACATCTTAAGTCCTAGTATGCCACCCCTCACGTCCCTTATCTCCTGGTCTAGACTGTGTTCTGCAGAAACGTGATCAGCGGTGGCTTGAGTTCCACGGCCAAGTCCTGTTGTGTTATCACACTGCCCCACACTGGGTCTTCGCTCAAGTTTGCTCCCAGCATCAAGGGCTCTATTTGCCCCGGCCTGACCTTGTCAAAGGAAAGTTTATTTCTCAGGTTTTGCTTCCCAGCCCACAAGTATTGGCTCCCAAAGCCAGGGAATTCTGCCCGGCTTATTAAGCTTTGCACTAACCCCCATCCCACCTTCTTTAGGAACTGGCACGGGCGCACGGTTTCGCCCCTGCTTCTGTGGAATGAGATGTGGGGAATTGCCAGATGCCTTCCCGATGCTCAAGTTAAAGCAAAAGCCCTGGGTCTCTAGCTGGGGCTGGGATCGGTGATATTTGAAACCTTTCATGCCTATCTGGTGCCAGCCATAGGCCTTCCTGGACTGCAAGCAGTTTTTATAGGTTACAAGTTTGTGCCAAATGAATCACAGAGTCTTAAGAGGAAAACTTGGCACAGTCTGTTTCCAACACCTATTGCTCAAGAATTCAGGGTCAGAATTTTTATTTTCCACGTATGCTTTCCATTTAACAGGAAAGAAAATGGTCTTTAGCCAAACGACTGAAGTGAGATGTGCAAATCCCATTAGCTATTAATCCCAATGAGGTGTTAACTACAAAGTCCATTTAAGACTCTTTAGCGTTAATATTAAAGAAGACACGCAGTAAAATAAACAGTTAATGGCCTGAAGCCAGTCATTTTGTCTGCTTTAATTGATGCCTGACCACTGGAATCCAAAGATAACGACTGGACCCTTTCACTGGCTCTCGGCTTCTCATTTGCACCAAGGGAGTTGAGTTTGGCAAAGTCACTGTTTTAAAAGGACTGTAATGATTGCAGGCCATTTTGTTACTGTGTTAATGAGCACCGTTTGGAGTTGTGGGCAAGGGCAGGATGTATGTCTTTGTGTGTTACGGGAAGTAGGGAGCTGAGAGGAGAAAGGAGGAGCAAGAAGGAAACTCAGCTTTTATTTGTCGTTGTAACTAGTTACTGGAGGGTGTTAACAGATCCCTGGATGATCTTTGCAGAAAGTTTTCCTTCATTACAGTTTGAAAACTCTTGAGGGAAATCACCCAGTTGTGTAGCAAATAGAAGTGGGCCTCTCAAGCCAGCATCTGTCACCCTCCCTCCCTCCCTCCCTCCCTCCTTTCTCTTTCTTTCTTTCTTTCTTTCTTTCTTTCTTTCTTTCTTTCTTTCTTTCTTTCTTTCTTTCTCTCTCTCTCTCTCTCTCTCTCTCTCTCTCTCTCTCTCTCTCTCTCTTTCTTTCTTTCTCCCCAGCATCTAAATATGGAGTGAAACTCTATGTAGAGTCTTTGAGACATTTTTCTTTCTCATGGACTAAAGTCTCCCTCTTCAATGCTAAAATGTTCTAAGGTCTTACATCGTGTGTGGTGTGTGTGTGTGTGTGTGTGTGTGTGTGTGTGTGTGTGTGTGTTCTTCACATTGTAGAAATCTTTTCTTACGAACTTCACTACAGAAAAATCACATGGATATTTCTATTTCAAGTTCATTTTTTCTAGTATGATTATAGTCTGATAACCATGTGAAGCTAAGTTTATGTCACGAGTGTTGGGCCCTAAAGCTTGGTTCTGAGTCCTCTCTTTCTCTACTTCTTCCCTCCCTAAAGTAGACTTTCCTTGGCCCAGTGGTTTCCATCCATCCATATTCAAATGAGCATGATGTTCCTCACTATGCAAGTCCTGTGTCCAAATACCAACTTGCCTGGTTCATTCTGGGGCTTCCTTGGCATTTCACATTTAATATGTTCACTACAGAAATCTCGATTCTCTTGCCTGGCACCACCGCCTGCAAAACTGCTTCAACTATGAATGATTTCTAACTTTCCTTCATACTCTACATCCACTCTAAAAGTCTTGTTTCTTCCTCTGAAATGTGCTCTGTGCAAAAGCCCAAGCCCTACATTATTCCCTTGCTTGAGACTCTTTACTGGATTTCTGGTGTGCTTGGCCTGGAATCCAGACCTTCACCGAGTTTCACGAGGCCCCCTGTACTCAGATCCCTTCTGCTTCTCTATCTGATCCCGGCTGCTGGACATTCAGGCTCCGTTGACATGCTGACCTCCTCGGCTGTCCTCGCTGCCTCCTTACCAGCTTTCAGGGCTCGCCTCAATGCTCACTTCCGCTTGGAACTCTACCACAGCTGCTCAGTGTGGAGTGGATGAGCGCACCTCCCCTACTCCCCTGTCCTGCCCGTGCCCCACCCCCAGCGCCAGTTTATTCATGGGATGCCTGCTCTGTCCATTCGGAGTGACTCAATATTTTAGCCTCATAATTAGAATCACAGACTTGGACTCCCTATGATTATGATTTAAACAAGTTTATTCACCATAATGTCCGAAGAACTCAGTTTCACATTTTGTGACAAATGGTATGAAAGTCTCTGAAATTTTTGACAGAAAGCCTTTTCTCCATTTCTACTTTACTTGTCTCTCTGGATTCGTATTTCTCTTTCTTTTGTCTTGCCCAATATCCATCTTATGCTTTGATTTTTCTTTTTTCTTTGCTCTACCTAGTCTTCTTCCCCTCCTCCTCCTCCTCCTTTCTTTCTTTTATAGATCTCTCCTGTCTATTTCTCTTTCCTGCTTTTCTTTTAAAATAGACTTTAGTTGAAGCAACTTCGCAGCCTCCTATGCAGGACTGGCTCTTTAGTCTCTGAAAAGACCACGGAAAATGCAGGTGTTGGTCAAAGCCTGCTTTATAGAGGCCGTGTAAATGGGACCACAGGACCCTCTCACTCTTCTTTGTTGGTTTTTGTCTGACTTGCAGAATATAGAATTCTGAATGTGAGGATAAGCCTTCCTATGCAGGTCTGTACCAGGAATTATGCTGCATGTATGGATTTCATACCATAAAGGTATGCCTGTGAGCTCTGTGCTTCTTGAAAGTGCATTAGAAGTGTCCATCAGTTGGAGAGTGGTGTCAAAGAAATCCCACTGGCTTTTCAATAACTCTTAAATGATCACTTGTAAAGCCCCACAGGACTTCCTTCTTTGGATGGATTCTATTTCACTTAGGTTCTTCTGCTGCCCTTTGTTAGGGGCACAATGCCTGCTCTTGGCAGCTGCCCTAAAATGACCCAGCCGCTGTTTGGTGACAGTTAAATTGAATAGTGTTCCTTTTTCTTATGATGAAACCCAGCCCAGACATTTCCCCCTCAATATCATCAAAATAGAGGAGCAGTGATTATTGAAATTACATTTACCCGAAAGGGGCCTCCAGCCACGGTCTCGTTATGTGAATGCACCTTGTTCCCTTGGCTCAGTTTAGGGGCTTAGGGAACACAAGTAGGAATTACATGGCAACCTGTGGCATGTGCTACAAAGCCGTTGGAGGAGAATGTGGATTATTTTATATTTTATTTAACATTTAAATCATAATTTTTAATGTACTTTTATTGGTGCATTATCGTCTCACATCGTAATGTAAATCATTTTGACATTGACATATGTGCACGCAGCACTTCGTGTCCCCAGATTATTTTAAAATTAAGGATTGTAAAACTTCATTTAAAGGAATGTCTTCATTACAAATTTAAAACCAAGGAAGCTCCTTTCTTTCTTCAGCCCACTAAGAGTTCAAAAATATGGAAAGCAGAGAAAGCTTTTCATTTAGAAAGATGACTTTTACTTTTAAACAGGTAAAAGATGATGCTCATATACATTAGTCCAACCTTCAACAGGTAGTGTGATCCTCAGGTAGCCAGAGTACCAGGGCTAGTAAGCTTGCCTCACCTTCTAGAAATTACAGCACAATTTCTACATTTAACTGGAAGACATAAAATTTCATTAATAGTTTAATAAGGGAAATTTAAGGCCAAAACATTCAGGGTCTTATTAAGCAAACAAAGATAATATGAACACCTTTTTCAGAATTGTCTCCAAGAACTTCAGACACTGTTGATGAACTTGGGAATATAAACATTGTCTGGATATCAGAGTCACCTGGTTTCCAAACTAGATGAATGAAATGTGCTCATGAATGAATGAATTAGAGGCTCATGTGGATGCCTCTAATTCAAGGTGATTGTCACCTTAATAATAATATTACTTATGTTACTGAGCTTACTTTTCCTACCAGACCTATGGTTATTAATGGGAAGCACATGTCAGAATCACTTAGGGAATCTTTTTCAAAAATATGCCTGTCAGGGACCCATTCGAGACCATTGATTCTGAGTCTGTGCTTTGAAAAAGCTCCTGCAAGATTCTGAAGCTACTGATTCCAACACTAGTTACCACTACTTTTGATGGTAAGTTTGGAGTGGCAGAAACCAAAGGTGACTCATCCTTGTACCCTTGTCATTATTACAGTGGGTTTCACCATGCTGTCTTAAGCACGTTTTTAAATTTAGGAGTCTCCCTTCTAGATAATCAAGGTGTTAATAATCAAGTTACTCATGGACATTCAAGGCTAGTTAAAATCATAGCCATGTCTTCCAAGAAGCCCGAGGAAAATCAGGGTAAGTGCTCTTTCCCAAAGCCTCAGTGCTAGGAGTGGAGGGGTCCCTGGGGCCTACGACAAGCCCCCCAAAACCATGAATAGGGCTCCTTGTCTTCGGCAGTTTTCCATTTTCTCACCAGTACATGGCTCACAGTAGAAATTAGAATACACACACAGAGACTGAAGCCAGGGAGGAAACCCATGGCCTTTCACAGGTATTTGCCTGGAGGACTTGGACTGTCTGGGAACCCACCTGTGCTGGGCTAACAGCCAGTACTGGCAGGTGGACACGTCGGCCCTCATTCAGGTTGGTTCCTTGGGCTCCTGCTTGGTGGGGGGCCCCTTTACCAGTGTTTTCAGTCTTTGGTCTGTTCCATTGGAAGCCTATCTCTGTCCTTTGGTCTTGTCTACACTGCTCTCTCGTGTTCCTCTGCTTGGCACCCATGAGATGATGTGTCTTTCCTAGGCCTTCTTCTCCCATTAACAAATGTCTTTTATCCTAACACTCTGACTTGGAGAAGAGACACTCTTCTCCTTAATTCTGTATGGCATCGGGGGAATTGGCTTAGCTTTAACAAGGCTTGACTAAATGTTCAGGAAATACAGAGGTATAATCCAGGGACTAACTTTCTACAGCTACTAGAAGCAGTTCTGAGGGACAGAGGACTTCCTCAGCATTCCCGCCAAGCCACTGGTACAAAGGGGTCTCCGGGAATCATCATATGCCAGAATCCCTGCCCAGAGACCCCGGGGAGTATGAATTTTTTCATCCCTTAGTTCAAGGACTGCCTCACTTTTTTGTTCCATGATTGCCCTCCACTTCACATGTAAAATATGAAAAGTTGACCCTAGTTGTCATGCAATACTATCTGTGGTAATGGGATTTAGGAGTATACGACTCCCTAAGAATTCTAACTCGAGAACATTTGAACTATTTGGAAAGTTGCTAATTTGTCAACAGAAGCATCAGTCAATGAGACCATGCTAGCTGTGATGCGAGCAAGATGAATCAATGTGGGTCCTATTTCTATTATGCATTATCATCTTTTTAATGTGATGTACTAAAAGAAAAAAATGTAATTCTGTATATGTATATATTCCTGCATCACAAGAATGACTTTGGTGAGGGAAAGAGACTGATCTAAAAGTATAGAGAAGGTGACCATAAAGTCATGTGGGGACTGTGCATTCTGGGTGTCAGAACATTTTATTTCTCCAACCTATCTAAGCCTATTTGAAGTTGTGATGCCTGAATTCTAATAAATAATTTAAGAATTTTTGTTAAGCAATATTTAAAATATACATAAAAACTATAGAAATGAATGCAGGGCTTCTTTATGCACACAATTTAATAACTATTTTGCTTACTTTATATATTATTAGTAAATAAATAAAATATTATATATACAGCCAGAAGCTCCCTCCCTGCCCACTTCTTTTTCATTCTGTCATTCTTCTGAGGATGGCTTGCCCCTTTCCATGCATTTTTATATACTTCTACTGTGCGTAATATATATGACAGTAATTATTACTGCTTTGTAGGTCTTAATGTTTATAATTGAGGAAAAATGCAAGTGGCATAAAGACTTCTTTGTATATTATGGTAGCTAATCATTTGTTGGTTTCATGTGTTATAAATTCTACTTCCAAGCCTGTGTCTAGTCTACCATCTCTATTTATGGTGGCTATTTATATATAATTTAAATTTAGATAAAGTTGAATTGATTTTTTTATGGATTGCTATTTTGTATATTGTTTAAGAAATTCCTGACACCAAGATTAGTGAAATAGCTTCCTCTACTTTCAACTTAGAGTTTTAAAGTTTTTGGTTCACATTTTATTCTTTAAGCCATCTAGAGTTAATTTCATATATAGTGTGAGGTAGGGATTCAAATATATATTTTTTCTTGGTAATGGATTTCCTTTCAATTGCCCTAAAATTCTCTTCTACATTTTCCCCAATGATTCCTGGTTATTCTTTACTGCTAAATTTTTTTGTGTCATAAAATATCTATGTATATAGCTTCATATTGTTGAGTTCTTGGACTTGGAACATCACTGAAGATATTGTATTAAACTTGTCAGAGTCATGAGTTTTGGTAATATTTTGTTTTGAACGTAAAGATTAGACATAAATGAATGTTCTTTTTAGAAAAAGATGCTCACTTACTGAAATAATTTAGTCATAGCTGCAAAATACGTATAGCATTTATTTCTCCATTTCAGTTAGAGGCTATAGTTATGGCTATATTACTCAGTGGTAAATATGATACATAAATGATGTTTCAATACATTTTTGACTATGTTCTGTTTTATTTTATCATCAAATTTATCTATTTTACTGAAAGGATAAAATTGATACTATGAGGTCAGATTGATGATCCAGTAAGTACTCATTAGCAAAGTCAATAGGGAATGTGTACCTGTATTATGTGCCCCTCTTCGAGGGGACTGAGAGCTGTTTAGGTAGGTTGATAACAGGGTGGTGCCTTTAGGGATTTCCAGCACTTGTGACTGTCCCAAGTAGCCAGGAGGAGGAAGAGTTGAATGATACAGGTAATTTGCTCTCAGGGAGAAGACCAGATTTCAAAAGCAGAAGACCAAGCTCTAAGATTGAGCACAGAGTTGGAGTTGAAAGACAAGGGCAACACCAAGTGCTGTGTGCATGTATGTCCATATCACTCTGAACTTCATTATGACATGAGATTACAATGCACCAATAAAAATACTTAAAAAAAGAAAGAAAGAAAAGGGCAGGAGCAAAGCAATGGATCGAAGCTGATGGCTGATTGCCTGGTGCTACTTTTCCTTGGCCTTAGCAGTTCCAACGATTCTTGGGAAGGCTGGTCCATCTTAAGGATCTGATATCTGAGTGGATGTGCTTTATTCCTTTGCTTTACTGCATTTGGTTTTGTTCGCCAAACTTGAATGCTGCCTATAGTCTTATAGAAAGGCTGTTGAAGTCAGGGGTGGTGGCACACACCTATAATCCCAGTACTTGGGAGGCTGAGACAGGATGGCAGGTTCACAGCCAGCCTCAGCAACTTGGCAAGGCCCTCAGCAACTTAGTGAGACCCTGTTTCAAGATAAAAAACAAGATAGGCTAGAGGTATAGTTGGGAGGTAGAAGGCTCCTGGGTTCAGTCCCCAGCATCACACGCACACAAGTAAGTAAAAAAAAAAATTAAAAAAAAAACCAACAAAACAACAAAAAAACACTGTTGGTAAAGCTTTACTTTCTTATTGTCTCATTTTCTTTTAGGTTTTGTGAATGATTCTGTTACTAAATCTATTGTGGCTCTGCGTTTAACTTTGGTGGTGAAGGCTAGCACCTGTGTGCCAGGGGAGAGCCATGCAAATGATGTGGAGTGCTCCGGAAAAGGAAAATGTACCACGAAGCCATCAGAGGTAAAAGTAGCTTGTAAATATATATCTACATAGGTGTGTGTGTGTGCGTGTGTGTGCGTGTGTGCATGTGTGTGTGTGTGTGTGTGTGTGTGTGTGTGTAAAGGAAGGATGAAAGAGGAGAGACCAAGTACATTTGCTAAAAGAGTTTTTTCAAATTTTGGGCATCAATGTCACATATTAGTACGTGACATACAGTTATATATATCTGCATGTGATTTATAAAGTAATTGTAATACGTTTGTACAGTGATAGGTCTTCTTACTTTGATATAAAGGACAGATTATTTCTGGTCATAGAATCAAGAAAAATGGAAGAAAGAAAAGGTAAGCACAGTTTTTTACTTATCAGTTTCTGGAAGTGTTGCCTGCAAGTGTGCTAACGCTCTGCTTAGGCCTCACACTTCCCTAGCAATAATAATGGCATTACAGAAGCAAAAGAAAAATAAGAAAGGAATGGAGAAGAAGCAGGGACTAGACGGCTGACCCATTGTATTTGATCTTTGTGGGGCCGACATCATAAACACTACGGCAGACCTGAGCCCTGTTCCCTCTTTTCTTTAGTAGCTGAGACCACATGGGACAAAGGCCTCAGTACAGCTCTCCTGGTTTGAGGTTAGCAATGGAGTCCAGGAATCAGACAAAGGACTCCAGCAGTCGCTGGGGCCAGTCTCCATCAGTTTAGGGCTCCCTTTCGATGTTTTTGGCAGGTGGAGGCTTAGATTCCACCTGAATATCCCTACCGAGGGAGACAGTGATCCTTTCAAGGGGCCTGTCCAATTGGGGAAATCCTTTCTTCTCACCATTTGCTGCTTTCATCTCTAGCATCTTTTTCCTCATTTTTTTCCTTCTCTAGTTATGCACATACTTCTCTTGGAGTTAATGTTAGGCAAAAAGCAGGTCCCCCAACCCCCCTGAAAGCATGACATGTTTTAGATGGATTCTAAGGGCAGCTCAGGTAAATTTTCTTGGTGAGGTCTCCTTGTGGTATTGTTACCATATTGGTAATAGTGATATGAACTTTACCAAGGCAAGGAAATGGGAATAACTGATAGGGAATGCTCAAATACTGCCCTTGTCATCTTGGAAAACCCGTTTTTCCTGTGTTAGGTATAATATTGTAGCTGCTTAAATATACTATTTTTCCTGGAAGATTTTTCCTGGTAGAGGCAGAGTGTGCTCAGGAACCTAAATGAATAGTGGAGATGATAATTTATGCTGAATTTTAAAAAACTAGCACAGATATAAACTAAAGCCAAAGCCATACCCCTTCTCTTGGGAGGGGGGAGATAGTGGTGGCACCGGGAGGTGAAGCTGCATTCACAGAGCCATGTCAGTCCTTCAGATCCTGTGGTCTTCTGCCTCTGCCAATTTGGACCAGTCTGCTCTTACCTCTGCAGGGAAGTCTCATTTATCAGTGCATTTCATGGGGGAAAAAAGTAAAGGATACTGAGTATTTTTCTATGACAGTCAAATCTAGGGAGGAGTGACATAACTGGAGAAAAGACAAGCGAGCCGGGGAGAATCTGTTCAGTAAGGGAGCCCCGGAAGAGAAGAGTGAGAGGCAAAGACAGCCATTTGTGTGAGGTGGAAGAGCACGGGCCTTCCAAAGGTCCAAAAGAAGGAGGTTCCTAGGTCTTCCCCAAGGGCATCCTTATTAGTTCTAATGAACCAAGTTAAGGCCTGAAAAGATAACAATATCAGAAGAGAAGTATCTCAAAGGAGGATCCGAGGACAGTTCTCAGGAATTTTCAACTAAGTGGTAAGATTCCTTGTGAGCTTTCTTTTTTAATGACTGACCCTTCTGCACCAACTCTAAATTCATGCTATCTTAGCACATGCATGTTGGGGGCCGGCCACCGGTGCAGGCCCTTCTCTACACTCCAGCCCCAGTCAGGGGACTCACCTGGAGCTTGAATGGACTCATTGAAAAGGCAACAGGGGGTCAGTACCTGGCAGGTGACTTGGCAAACCTTCCCAAACATGGAAAAATGGCTCAAAGCCTTGATGAAGAGCCCAGGCTAATTTTAGCAAATCATTTCCGAAGCAGCACATCTACATTAGGGGCACTTGCTTCTTTGAAGAGCTTCCAGCACCGCTGGGATACTGGTACCTCTGCCACTGCCACTTCCCAGCACTACGCCAGTGATTTCTAGAACATCAAGTCTCCGCTGTGGTTCTTTTCTTTTTTTTTTGGTCATTGTTAATATAATTTAACTATCAATTATTCTAAAGGTTTCTTAATATATTTATAAACATTCCTTTTTTTAGCATGGAAAGTTCAATGTAGTCCTTATATGACTTGATCAAACTTTAAAAACATTGGATAGGTGCATTATAATTATACATCATAGGGAGGTTCAGAGTGTAGAAACACACCGCATACAGCATGTTGTGTGTTTCCTTCTGTGTCCCGCCCTGCCCCCTCCTCCTCCATCTATATAATATTAACATTGATATAGATAACTTCATGTGTGAGCGAAGGATTGTTTGGGCTGTTTCCATCATGGTGTAGTTGACTCTGCATTTTCCTTCAGTGAATATCAGGAGATCATGGCCAGTGCTCTTAACTGAGCCATTTTAAGTACCCCTTGGTGTCTCTAAGCAAAGGAACAGACTAGAATCACCACATCTATCCCAAGGCCACCTCCTTGGGTCACACTGTCATCTTGGAGGGAACCATCTTGGGCGACTTGAGCTCTCTGAGGCAGGAGTAGAGGCACGGAAAGCTGGTTCCACCTTTGTGTGTCTGCATGAGTTCCTGTGACTTTCTGTGATGGTTATCAGGGCAGTAGCAGCAACTCAGGAGTAGTTTGCCAGCAAATAAAAGACAGTCTTCATCCCTTTTCTTTCTTTTTACTGTTTCCTAAAATTGGAAATCACACAGTCCAGCCTTCCACGCGACGTCAGAATCCACTCCACGGCACAGAACAAATAGAACTGTATTTGGAGATTTAACTTTATTGTTTCTAATCATTTTTTATATCTTTTTATTAGATCATCCATCAAAATAAAAGCGGTTCTGTTATTTCCACACCGCACTCATTTGGTAATGGAACTCATTTCTTTCCTGTCAGACGTTCTTGGTGAGGGGATATTTCACAATTTCAGGTTGAAGAGTGGCTTGTGATCTCGCTTAAGCTTGCTATCCGTAGATACCTACCATTTGGGGAGGGCCTTTTGAAGCATTCACCATTACACTGGCAGGAGCTCTCTGTTTCTTGAACACTGCTTTTGTTCCTAGAGTTGACTCCTAGGAAAATGACAGCTGGCCACTCTCTCTCTCTCTCTCTCTGAATGTTGTCACCCAGGTTGTTAGTCCGGCCAGCTGCCGCCTGCTTGATGATTGATCTCTTAATTATCTTACAGGTTAAGTGTCAGGCAGTCTGCATGGAGCTCTTTGCTGGCTTGAGTGTTGAGCCTTCTTAGATCCAAATTAGAGCCCGCGGACTTTGTCTCACAAGGTCAGGCAGTGTGTATTAGTCAGAATTTTCCAGAGAAGTAGAAATGCAGAAACCATACTATGGTATAGCAATTGGGTCATGCCATTGTGGAGTCTTGATGAGTCCAGAATCCACAGAGGGAGGCCTGTGGTCTGGAGGCTCAGGAAGGAATTGCAGCTGGAGATTAGGGACCATCTGCTGTAGAATCAGGCGAGAGCTGAGGTTGCAGGTGGAGGCCGAGGACCATCTGCTCTCAGAATCCCCTCTTTGATGGAGAGTCCACCTTTGGTTCTATTCAGGTCTTCAGCTGATTGGACAAGGCCCATCACGTTATGAAGAGCCATCTGCTTCACTCAAAATATGCTGAGTTAAATGTAAATCTCATCCCAAAACACCTTCATAGAATATCCAGAATAATGTTTGAACAAATATCTGGCCAGTGTGGCCCATTCATGTTGATCCAGAAAATTAACCCTCACGAGATTCTGTTCTTCTCATCTCCTATTTCTCTCTTTCTATCCAACTGAATCCCTTGTGCACAAGGGAAGGAGTCTTTACGATGTTTGCTTGCCAAGAAGTCACCTTCCAGACCCGCACTCCAGTCTTGATGCTTTTTTTGGGCGGCCAGGTGATTTTGACCCCAAAGTGCCCTGTGGACAACAGATCTAGAAACAGCGGCCCTGAGGATGCTTCTCATGGCCTCAACCTTGCTGGCTTCCTAAAGCTCACGTAAGCAAACACACGAAGCTTTTTATTCTAGGGGTCCATTGTTAATCCTCTCAAGGCCACTTGGAGTCATCAACAAAAGATAAGTGTTTGCGCAGTGATAGAACGGATCAATAAATGTTCCATAGTTTTCCTGTCTGTATTGATAGGTAGATGGGACTGGCTCTTTATTCTCAGAGCGTTTGCTAAAAGCATCTGTGGTTTCAGCCTGAGGAATCCACCATTCCTTGACTGCTGGGATGAGCCACTAAAGCCAATGACCAAGACCTTCCTGGAGAGACAGCTGCGCTGGCTCCATTCCCAGTCCCACTGTGGAGAGATACCCTGTTTTCATTGGGCCTCTAGGAGTGGCCCGTTCCTTAGAAATCACCTCCATATCTAGATCCTGGAGTCCCCAGCTTGTGGTACCTCCCTCCCTCCTCTTGGAGTCACAGGCCAGGGCTCTGGGGAGTCCTTCTCTCTCTGCTTACAGCTGAGTTCTTTGAGTTGGGTTTGGTTTGTCTGAAGTAAATCACTGCCCTGAGCTAGTGGTTTTATCCATTGCTCAGCAGCACCTGCTGTCCTTGTTCCGTAGCCCCCGGGACCTAGGTGATGGCAGGCTGTATCCTTCTAGCACCCTGACTGCCTTAGTTCCCTCCCCCATATTCATTTCTTGTTACAAAGCCTAGTGACTCTTTGTTAGGGCTCCCAGTAAATCCCCATTCTTGTTGTTTATTTCCAAGATCATTTGCAGAGTAGAGGGACAGGCATGCGCCAGTAGCCCCTCCAACTTCTGAGCCCAGCCTTCCCAGCCCCCTAATCGCCCCCCTCAGGTCTCTGTGGTCGTGCTTATGCTTCTTCCCGTCTGGAAGGTTAATCTCCTCATTCCTCTGCTCCCCTGACCCTCAGCCCTTCCACCACCCAAATTGTATTTCAGACTCTGCTCAAAATCTCCCTGCTTTCAGAAAATGTCCTTAATTCCCAACACAAAGTAGCTCTCTCTTCTCAAGTCCAGTAGCATCTTCCTTCTCTTAGGAAACACACACCTTTGATTTTTGTTTATAGTTTTATTGTTTACATTCATTTCATTAAAGACTTTTTGAGCACTGGCCCATACTTAGTACTTTCTCAGGCTCTGGGGAATACAAGTTTGGTCCAGCAAGACCTGAGTTCTGGGAGGAGCTGGGAGGCCATGTGCTGGAGGAGTAATGCAGGGGCTGGAGCACGGCGTGATGTGTGCTTGGGGAGGTGTGCACGCGTGCTCTGGGAGCCCAGATGAACATCCCAGGCAGCTGTGAGATCACAGAGGCTTTCCTGGGGGAGTCGCAGACAGTGAGCTCTTTGACATCAGCATCTGGGTCTGGCTCGTGCCGTATCCATGGCAACAGCGAACATGGTCCTTTCCACATAGGAGATGCTCAAAAACCGTTTACGAACTCAATGAGGAAAATAAATAAAAGAACAAAAATATGTCAGGAAAACAGTTTTCTGAGCTTTGAATCGGAAGTGTCATTTGATTGAGCTCCATATTTGATAATGACAGGAGCATGGAAAGCAAATGGCGAATTTAGTTTTATAAAATAACGAGCCGGAAAGTCATCTTGGATGTGAGGCTGTCTCACAGATATAGCGGGACCCAGAAAATTGTAGTGACCCCTCAGGAACATTTTAAGCAACGTTGCCAATCCTTTTCCCATCATTTCAAAAAGATACAGGGCACAGTAATTGAACCCATGGAATCTTTGATGGGTTGAAACCAGCGGCAGATGTCTCTGTAGGTCAAGCAGCGGCAGTGTGCAGGAGCGCAGGAAGAGAAGCCATGTTCATTCTCCATCCCTCCTTTGAGAGCCCTTTCTTCTACACCATTAGCGAACACAGAAGCCCTCATGAGACCCTGAAAGAAAAGGCCCGTGACCTGGTAGGGTTACGAGGTGGGAGCAGGAGGGGAGGGGAGGGAGGGAGCCCACAAAGCATCAGAGGAATAGCAGTCCCTGCATCCTCTTCAGCACCCTAACAGCAACTGCGGAGAACATCAGAACACCGCGATGCCTTTTAGTAGCCCTGTTGGGCATGCGGCGCGGCGGGGTCAGGTCCCCGGTGGGGAAACCTCTCATTTAAGTAGCGAACCAGACACAGCCAGAGAGGGTGCCAAGTGGAAATATGGAGGTGGCATACCTCGGGAATCAGTGGGAAGTGGCTTTACAGAGAAAAGGGACTTGTTTATTCCAAGAAGTGTGTTTTTTGTTTTTGTTTTTGTTTTTGTTTTTTGAGAAGGGAGGCAAAGCTGGACAAGGTGGCTCACATTTGTAATCCCAGTACTTGGGAGGATGAATCAGGAGGATCACAGGTTCAAGGCCAGCCTCAGCTACTTGGTGAGGCCCTCTGCAGCTTAGTGAGACCCTGTTTCAAAAATAAAGAATAAAAAATAGGGCTGGGGGTGGAGCTCAGAGGCAGAATGCACCTGGATTCAATCCTCAGTACTGCAAAAACAAAGAAACAAAAAAACCAAAAAACAAAGCCGGGCGTGGTGGCGCACACTTATAATCCCAGCATTTGGGAGGCTGAGACCGGAGGATCCGGGTTCGAGGCCAGCCTCAGCTACCTAGTGAGGCACTCTGCAACTTAGTGAGACCCGGTTTCAAATTAAAGAATAAAAAATAGGGCTGGGGGTATAGCTCGGAGGTAGAATGCCCCTGAGTTCAATCCCCAGTACCACAAAAAAAACCCCCCCAAAAACAAAAAAACAGAGAGGAGGGAAAAACATGTTTACTCAACTGAATAAACAGCTAAATGACAGTGCTCATTAAAAGCTTTTGAGGTGCAGAATGGAATGCTTAGGACTTAAGGTGTTTACGATACATTTATTAGCAAATAAAAGAGGTGATCTCTCCCCATTTTCACCTATGGAAACTGTCTTGTGGACCTCGGAGAGCAAGCACTTTTATGAATAATAAAAATATAATCAGAGCCGGGCATGGTGGTGCATGCTTATAATCCCAGCATTTGGGAGACTGAGACTGGAGGATCGGGGTTCGAGGCCAGCCTCAGCTACCTAGTGAGGCATTCTACAACCTCGTGAGACCCTGTTTCAAAATAAAGAATAAAAAGTAGGGCTGGGGGTGTAGCTCAAAGGTAGAATGCCCCTGAGTCCCTGAGTTCAATCCCCAGTACCACACACACACACACACACACACACACACACACACACAAAAAAAAAAATATATATATATATATATATATATAAAATCAGTATTAGAAACACTTTAGCCACAGAGCTCATAAAAGTAAACACAGCCCAGCTGTCACTTTTTTAATGGGCAAGGGACAAGTCCATCTAGGATTTTATTGACTTGTGTTTGAATTCTATCTCTGGGTGCTAATGTAATTAAAAAGCCATCGCTGCCTTTTATGATCTAGAACAGAGGGATTATCAGATCATTGCCGGCACAAAAAATATGACAACATGTTTGGATCATTTATTATAAATTATTTAAAGAGATGATTCTAAAATTACACCCCAAAGGATAAGACATTCCATCATGTGTCCATCCGGTGTCAGCTCTTTGCAGAAGGTTGAAATGAATCTCCCCACACGGACAGACCAGAGGCGTCCTCATGCCTGGCCGAATTCCAAATATATCAGGGCGAGGATGACATCGACTGTCACGTTCTCAGGGTCATAGGATTTAGAACAGGAGGTGATTTGGAAGGACTCTCCACTTCTTTTATTTTAAACACCAGGAAACCAAGATTTAAGAGGGACTTAAACCATTTCCTGAAGGTCCAAGAGCTGAATCATGGCCCAGGCAAGACAAGCACAGAGACAGAGAGAGAGACAGAGAGAGAGCGAGAGCGAGAGCGAGAGAGAGAGAGAGAGAGAGAGAGAGAGAGAGAGAGAGAAAGAAAGAGAATGAGAATGAGTTCTGGACTTTTACAGTACCAGGCTCCTCCTGCTGGTCCACACTGCCTGCACTCTTCCCTGCAACTGTCCTCTCTTTGGACCCTCAGGATTCCAGCACACTTTATTACCCATTCGGCACCCTGGCATAAAGTTTAATAGTTTACTATCAGGAAAACCAGGCATTGGGTAGAAATACAGGTTGTTGTTTGTTTGGGGCATTTTGACGTGCCATTTCTCATATTTTCACGTATACATAAATCACACGAGAATCTTGTCAAATTGCAGAACTGGACCCCGGGGGTCTGGGGTCGCCCTGAGGTGAGCGGCAGGTGCTGCTCTGGCCACCGACCTGGCGACCAGGGGCACGAGGCCGAGGCATTAAAGGAACCCTCTCAGGTCTCTCAGAGAGACTGGGAGGACTCAGCAACTCCCATCAGTAATTTTCTTTGGCATATACTGCACCAGGGACTAAACTCTCTGGATTTCTCTTTCTCTAGAGCACGGTATGAAAAAATGAGGTTGCAGGTGAACTCAGTAATTGGGGGCCAGAGAAGAGCCCTGTGGGTGTGGCGGCAGCCTGTTACAGGAGGCCCAGGGGCTGTGCCTGCAGCCCTTGACTGACGCTCTGTCTGGTAGACGCTGAGCCTTCACCAAGAGGAGAGACGCTCACTTCAGGACTGCTGTGGGGACCCATAATTACAACTCTTACACCCTAACTCATAGCTTTTAAAATACAGCAACAAGGAGAAAAGCATCACCTTGAAGCTTGGTGGACTTGCTTTCCTTGTTTTCCCTTGCCCTGAAATCCTTCTTTGTGCTTTGCAGTCTCTAAGTCAGGGAGCTGCAGATGCTGCCAGGAATGAGGTGGCTAAATGGCTGTGCCCGTGGAGGATACCCACTGGCCATGTTACCTTCCTCTTGAGGATCTGAAAACTATCAGATCCAACTGCAGTGTTGGCTCCTCCAGAAGGGACTGACACCACTTGTCATTTACCTTCCCACACGTCCTCCCGTTCTCCAGCGCGTTGTGAGCACTGAGAACGTGGTCGGCACAGAGCCAGGCCCTAGCTGAGCCGGGTGAGGATGCAGACGTCGTCCCTGCTTTCCTGATACTCCAGGTCAGAACTCAGGCATGGGAAGTCCTTGAACTTGACCTTTATCTGATGCCCCAAACTTTATCAGCCATAGCAGGTTCCTTTTATTAGGTATCTGGCCAATGACATTGTTTCATTTTTTTATTTTTATTTTTGTGGTACTGGGGATTGGATCCAGGGGCATTCTACCTCCAAGCTGCACCCCAGTCCTATTTTTTATTCTTTATTTTGAAACAGGGTCTCACTAAGTTGGGGAGAGCCTTACTAAGCAGCTGAGGCTGGCTGCAAACCTGAATCCTCCTGTCTCAGCCTCCCAAACACTGGGATTACAAGCGTGCGCCACCATGCCCAGCTTGGCCAATGACTTTGTGACAGACTGTGAGATAAGGCTGATTCAGAGAAGTTGGTACCTTGATATTGCCTTGACTTTGGACTGGCTGGGAACCCGTTACCTCTCTGGGGAAGGGGCAGGACAAAGGTCACCTCCAGCATCTCTCCGGCTTTCGGGAACCCTCATGTGGGTTTCTTCTATTGAGCTGCCTTTCCTTAGATTCCAAGAACGATCCCCCCAAATTTGGTCTAAACTTGCACATCTGTTCCTCATTGACAACCAGGGGATCACTCCGTAGTATTCAACTTCCTTTCACATCATGGGCATTTTGAGGCTAAGATCAGCAATTAATGGAGCCGTGGGCATCAGTGCTTTCCAGGTTCACAGCAGAGGCGAGTTTCCAGCTTAAGATGATTCTGTGGTTACACAGGTTATTTCCAAGGGATGGAGAAGCCGACTTCAGAAAGAAAGGAGAAAGCTCTCCCTGGAGTACAACAGCTGCTCAATGACGAATAAACTGAGCGAGGTTACCCCAGGCCCTCTTGGGCCATGCCCGTGGGCACAATCATCTCTTCTCTATGACTGTAGTTGGTTTCTGCACAATTTCTGGGCAGCAACTTTGAGCTGTGTCTCCAATCTCAGGCTGAGGGGGCTGTGACATGCGCGGTGGGTGTCATTTAGGGCTCGATGTGGAGAGAGAGGCCCAGAGGATCCCAGCATGACAAGTCCTCCAGGGACACAGAGGAGGCCCCGGCAAATGGGGAAGGTTGCGCAGTTGTATGGAACTCAAAGGTCATTAATTATGTAGGACATCAGAACTGTCATTTACACATTGTAGTGGTGCTGTCACAGTGTTTTGGCAGGAGCAGGAAAAACTGAAGCAAACAGAGCAAACACAGATAGTTGCTTATATAACACCACTTATGCCATCCATAAATAATTATGTGGATGCATTTAAGTGTATAGTCGTAGACAAAAAAGTTGTGCTTTTTGATTCTTCATTCTATCTCCACATTGTAGTTCAATAAACATTTTCTTACCTTCCTTAGTGTGCTTTTGGTTTTCTTCTTTCCCACTAACCCTTTTTATTTCTTTACATACTTTCTTTATCACATTTTTTCTTTGAGATTCTCTGGTCTCAGTTTGGTTTTATGTATCTATAAGTGCTAATAAGCAAAGTGCAACCGGTGTAAGTAGCACAGAGCTGAACAAAGTCATATAAATGAGGCCAACAGAATGTTGGTGCCAGAAGCATCAGGGTTCAGTGGAAAATAAAATATTAAGGGAGTGAGTTATATGTCACCAGTTATATTAAGGGAATGAGTTATGTGTCACCAGTTAAAGTGACAATAAAACAGTCTTCCCAGGAAGTATTTGGAGGGCCTTGAATGGAGGAAGAGCTGGGCAGGCTGGCTGGAGGAGGAGCAGGGCTGGCTCTGCTGGAGGTTGAGGCCAAGCTGAGCCATGGGCAGTGAGAAAGTGTAAAGGGATACAGTCAGGTGTGGTGGCGCACACTTGTAATCCTAGTACTAGGGAGGCTGAGACCAGGTTCCCGGTCAGCACTCAGCTACTTAGTGAGGCACTCCACAACTTACTGAGACCCTGTTTCAAAATAAGGAATAAAAATAGGGCTGGGGGTGTAGCTCAGAGGTAGAATGCCGCTGGGTTCAATCCCCAGGACCGTAAAAATAAATAAATAAATAAAGGGATACGGCCACTTTTCTCCAATATTGAACTCTTTTCAATCAGAGCTTGCTCCTCTATTGTTAGGATTTCTCCACACATGGTAGATTTGGGAGATTTAAAAAAAAAAAAAAAAAAAAAAGGTATAGTGCAGTATCTAAAATCAGAAGCAGCAGCCAGACTTAACTTTTGCCGAAGGGCTTTTTCATATTGCTTAGAATAAATGAAAGTGTGGAAAATACGGGCTCCCATATTTAGATTAGTATCGTATTACACGTTCACTTTCTATCATAAGAACAAATATCTGGCATGACGGTTAGCTTGATTTAAAATCATGGGATGTTATTAACAACCTCAGTTCCATTGCTGTACCTGGGGGAGGGGAGAGTCTTCCGTGTATCATGGTCCCGTGACATGGACCTCATCTTCACTGAGATTATTGGATGGGACTATTGAGGCTTTAGGGAATTAAGTGATGTCTTTTCAGTGAGGGTTGGAAATTTAAAATTTTATAATACCTCCAAAGGTCCTAATGTTTTTAGTTTCATTTAGAAGCATACGAGGACCTTATTTTTGTTGCCTAGTTAGAAAGATAATTCAAGTGACAGCTATTATCTGTGTTTTTAAAGAGCATCATCCCTGCACGTGGTCCAAGGGAGGTTGGCAAGGGTTTCCACATTTGTGCAGAACCATCTGATGAAGCGTGAGGCTTTGTGCCACAGTATAGACCAGCGGACTTGAGGGTAGAGAGCAGGATTCAAGGGCCGACTCTAGCCCCCATTTGTTTTGGTACTGGGGATTAAACCTAGGGTATTCTACCTCTGAGCTATACCCCAGTCCTATTTAGTTTTTAATTTTGAAACAAACAGGGTCTTGCTAAGTTGCTGAGGGACCTTGCTAAGTTGCGGAGGCTGGCCTCGAACCTGCAATCTTCCTGTCTCAGCCTCACAACTACTGGGATGACCGGCATGCACCACCATGTCCGGCTTGACCATAGCATGTATTGAAATTGTATCTCTTTACTCAGTAGAGCCTGAGTACCTCCATCCAATGACAGAGATGACAAGTGTCGAGGTCACAGGCTGTGGCACGGGGAAAGCTTCAGACCAGCACAAATCCCCATAGGTGCTGAGCAAAATGTCTCAGAGACACTGAACTAGGGCCCCCAATGCGGAGGCGTCTTGTAGAGTTTGGTGAGTAAAGGGTGGCACGGGTGATGGTGGCCTCGGTTCCCTCTGCCCACAGCCACCTTCCTGTGGCCTTTCTTTGCTCTCGACAGCAGATCGTTTGCCTCACGTGTTTGCTCCCCCGCCCTCTCGCGCCACTCAGGGTGCTTCTGCCACCACAACGGACTTTCACTGACTTCAGCGGAACTCCTCCAGCACCAGATGAGTATTGAATTCCCTCCTTGGAGTTCTCATTTGAAAGGCTAATTGATGGGAGGAAGTTGACACTTGAATTTCTGAATTCTGAGACACTAGCATATGCTCTGTTCCTGACTGTTAATGCTTTTTAAGGTCTGTGTTGTGACGGGAGTTGGCGCTGCCGGCCACAGAAGCATCCAGTGGGCTGTTCACCTTGCTTTTCTTTCATTGTTTTGATTCTCTACTCAGATAAACGTATTTTAGCTTTGCAATTAATAGCCAAAGTTATTTCTAGATATCAGTTTTAGCCAGAACAATGAATAGATAACAATTTTAGCTCACTTCTTTATTTGTATGCAAGGCTTCTGGTACATGGAAGATCCTTCCTACTGGGCTCATGAGTTTATAATTATTCCACAACAGGAAACCTGGTATGTGGGTCTTCTCAAAAACAGCAAAATTATAGTTACCGGACAACAGTAATAGCAGGAGAAAACATATATTTTTTTTAAAGTTTATTGTGAAGGGTCATATTTTAGAAAGATTTCTTCCCTTCTCCACCACCCTGAAAAAAAGTGCTTTTACAAAATAAAAGTGACTTAGCTGAATGTGGTTACACATGACTGTAATCCCATTATTGGGAGGCTGAGACAAGTGGATGGCAGGTTTGAGGCCAGCTTCACCAACTTAGCCAGACCCTCAGCAGCTCAGTGAGACCCTGTTTCAAAATAAAAAAATAAAATAGGGCTAGGGGTGTAGCTCAGAGGTAGAATGCCCATGGGTTAAACTCCCTGTACTGCAAAAATAAATAAACACATACATACATAAATAAATAAATGGCTTGACACTGGTACGATGCAGCTGCCCACGCTGTTAGCAGAAGGCAGTGGACTGAAAGGGCTGGCTTGGCATAAGACTTAACCTATCTAAGGAGGTTCTTTCATACCAGATTTCCTCAACACACCAGCCTCGCAGGATGCTTGGATTCCTGTTTGTTTGAGCTTAATTCCTATGTAATAAAGGCATGATTTCCTATTTAAATGCAAATGTCCCTAAAATGGTAACCCATTAAAAAAGCTGGAATCATTTTGCTGCATCAGGGGTTGGTTTCAGTAGGAGAGAGAAGAGTAGATCATTCTAGAATGTGGGACCTGGGAATGGGAGGGAGATTTTACAGACCTGTTGGCAAATCTGAGGTTTGGGTTTGGTTTTCATCTATTCCTACTTGAGAAATGGAGAAAGCTGGCTATATTTAAACCATTCTTTGGAGGCAGATGTTATGCCAGGTAATATAAACTACTTTCTTTACATTTATTTATTTAATTTACATATTTATTTACTTTCATATTTATTTATTTTGCAGTTCTGGGAATTGAACCCAGGGTGTTCTCCCTCTGAGCCACACCCCCAGCCCTATTTAATTTTTTCTTTGGAAATAGGATCTCACTAAGTTGCTGAGGGCCTTGCTACATTGCTGAGGCTGTTCTCAAACCTACGTACTCCTCTCTCAGCCTCCCAAGTATTAGGATTACAGATGTGTGCCACCACACCTGGCATGCTTTTATTTTAAAGGAGACTGAGTGATTCTAGGGCAGGGCCTCATTGATGCTGTGAATGACCTTGAGCTTCATTTTCCAGCAAAATCTCAGTTATTTAACCTTCAGAGAAGACAGGAATTGGGATCAGCTCATAGACTTTTTACTTTCTTTCCAACGTGACCCTCTAAAAATTAGAAGAAAGGATTTGAAGGCCTCCACACTGAGGACTGAAGTATATGGTAGCCACACCACAAGGTGTATTGGTCTTTGCCAGAGGCTGGGCACATGAGCCAGAAAGTAGTTTAATGTGTTTTCAAGACATAAATGGATCTGTGCTGGCCCAAAGACTTCTACACCCACCTCTCAGTGACAGGAACATCTTCATCATCTGATGGGGCGACAGAGGCTCTAGGGAATTAAGTATGGATTTCCTTTTCTTTGAATAAGGAATCTAAGCCCAGTACCCTAGTCTAGGGCTAATAAATGAACTAGAAACGAAGCTGCCAGCATCATACTGGTTAAAACATGACGTAAGCTGGGCCTGGTGGTGCACGCTTGTAATCCCAGCATTTGGGAGGCTAAGACCAGAGGATCCGGGTTTGAGGCCACCCTCAGCTACCTAGTGAGGCCCTCTACAACTTAGTGAGACCCTGTTTCAAAATAAAGAATAAAAAAAAAAATTAGGGCTGGGGGTATAGCTCGGAGGTAGAATGTCCCTGACTTCAATCCCCAGTGCTGAAAAAACAAAAACAAAAACAAAAATAAAAAATCCAAAACATGCTGCATTAACAAAGGACGTTTTGGAAGGAAGGAATGAGCTGCGCTCATGTTCTTATATTACGAATGCAGATTTTCTTTCTCACTCAGAATTGGAGGATTAGATTATCAAAGGAAAGAAATCACTTCGTGTGAACCATTATAGATTAATATAAACAGTTCGAAAGCAAGCAAGATTCATTTTGTTTGTGAACTTATCTAATTCTTTTGCCACTCCTGAGTTATTTTGATGAGTGTCTTCTGGAGATTATTAAAAAATGATTCATTTCTAATTATTCTGGAGAAACACATTTATTAGACATAACCTAGCTTTTGTTCCATAATAAAATGCTGAAAGCAACAAGCATTTAATGAGATAAGATTTAATTAAATTGAATGATAGGGCCTCCCCACCTTTGCTGGTGCTATTTTAATTCGTGGGTGTATAGATTCAATAAAGTAAAAGATGTGTTGATTACATTAAGGACTTTCTAGAAATAAAATCTTCTCTAAGAAAATAAAAAGAAGTTTTAAAAGTATTGCAGAAAAAGGTTCAGTCAAATTCCTTAGTACCAGGGAATATACATACCTCTTAAAATTTAGGCTTTGGTATCAATATTCTGGTTTAAAGGTATAATCTTATTCTACAGAACGAGGAATGAAAAATTGCCATTCACACTCTAAAAGGAAGACAGAACTTACATCAATGTCAACTCTATGCAATTCTCTTTTGCCTTTTTTTTTTTTTTTTTACAATCTTTTTGTATTTGATTTGAGGCTATCCATAAAAATACATAAACTATAAAATAACCTATTAGAAGAAAATAGATGTGGAGACGGAAGCAAAGGAGAATTATAAATCAAATAGGAAAATGAAGCTGGGTGAAAGTTATAAATATGCAAAGGAAGGCCTGCATGCTGACTAAAGACGTGAATGGACACACACACATTGGTTAGCTGGGGCCCACGATGGTATAGACCACACGTGTGAAAAAGCCCAAAGGAACTGAGGCCAGAATATTGGGCTGGAGGATGGATAGAAGGGAGAAGAACCCCTTGCAGAGAGCAGCCTTGCCATTAAAGTGGAGGCCGCTTTCTGGGGGCGTTTATCATCCTGCCTCAGGGCCTCAGGTTTCCAATGTTGGCAAAGGTTTTGAGAACTCAGTGGTTCACCCTTCAGAGGACAAACGCTGGCACTCAGAATTGGCCAATCAATCCCGGGCAATGAGAGCGCTCGCCAGCCAGTGAACTGGGGGTTCTCTATCAGGACTCAGGTGCTGCGCTTTTTACCTGGGCTAGGCACAGGTGCAGCTCCTGCCTGCCATCCACATCTGTTTGAGCACTTGACTTGACTCCAAGACTTGGAAAGGGCCAGGTCATTCTTAGTGGGCAAAAGAGAGAGGGATTTGTGTGATCTTACTCGAGCCCAATTTCTAATCTCTACCTACATACTAGTCTCTGAATCCAGCCTGTGATTTGTTTTGTTAATTTTGTTTGCCTGAATAAGACACAAGTATTCGTGAAGGTTTGACAGCAGCATTCAAGGAAGATGGCTCTGAAAATAGTTGAAGGAAAAAACAGAGGGAGAAGAGAGGCTGAACCTGACTGCCTGCCCCATTCATGTACTGGATCCACATGGCATTAGTCTACTAGGACCACCAGAATAGAGACTGGGTGCCTTCAACATCAGAAACATTTCCATGGTCCTGGGGGGCAGAAGTCTCAGACTGAGGTGAGCAGGGCCGGTTTCTCCTGAAACCTGTCCTGTGGGTAATGTCTATGCTCTGACACGTGGGCCTCCTCTGTGTGTGTCTAGATCTTAATACCCATCTCTTGACAGGACTCCAGTCATATTGGATGAAGCCCCCCCCCATGTGGCCTCAGTTCCCCTTACCCACCTCTTTAAAGACCCTGCCCCCATAAGGTCACATACTTAGTTTCAGGACACAAATGTCCCTCTTGTCGCCTTCTCAGAGTGCTGTTTGAGCTCTGAACCTCATACTCAGTCACCCAACTCTGCATTTCTAAATATATTAAATTGTAAGACTCTTTACAGTGAGATCAAATCTGCCCCTCTCTGCCTCTGACTGGCTCTGGGACCTTGAGCCAGAGACTTAAACTCTCTGATCTGTTTCTTAATTGGTAAAATAGAGAAAAAGAATAGAACCCTATTCTGCAAGACCATTGGGAGGACGGGGGGAGAGAGTCCTCCCATGATAGCTAGCATATAGCGAGGCTTTCTTCAGTAGATGGTGGCTCTGTACGTGCCTTGCCCGTCCGCCTTCCATCTTTAGAAGAAGTTACCACTGGTCCCATCTGAGGTCACCTCAGCAAGACCTCGGGAAGGATCGCCATTCTTCAATGAGTTCTTCTCATTAATAATTTATATACAAAAATTTCCATTTTCTTAAAGCTTTTTTTTTTTTTTTTTACCATTTTCTTTTGATAGAGAGAAGGAAATGACTAGAAGGCTAAATGGAAATAAGAAAATAGAACAGTATGCATTTACTTGTGGGATCAAGGTTTTTTTTTTTTTTTTAGGGAAATTCAATAAAAGATAAATTTTTGGTGACTTTTTTTCTTAAGTCAAACTTTTGTTAATGGCTTAGTGTTGCAGCAAATAAATACATGGCTATTTGTGAATTGAAGGTCATGGTTGACAACATGGAAATCTTATGCCTGACTGTGGCCACTGAAAATACATCAATTACCAGGACATGGCTGGGAAATGCTTTTGAACATCTCTACTCTGGGATCCCTACATCTTGGTTTAGGAAGAAAGGCTTTTACAGAATTTCCTAAAGACATTTATTCTCTCCTCTCCTGATTTTGAGACAGGAGTGAAATTTATTGTCCTTTCAAGGGAAACAGTAGGCCTGTCATTATTGTTACTATTATTTAAAATTTAACAGTTAAGCCAAATAAATGAATTCTATGAATTCATGAATGTAAAGTTTCAAATGTGATGTTTAAATGGCCAACGTGTTTCTAAGTTTGCTTTTGTTGTTGTTTTTATGGTACTGGGGATCAAACCCAGGGGCACTTTATCACTCAGCTATAAGTACATGTAAAATAAAAAAGCATATTAAATATGCATACTTGATATGCTTTTATTTGTGCACCTTAATCATGCATCATAATGAGGTTCAGAGTGACAAGGACATACATGCACACAGCACTTGGTTTGTTTCTGTCCAAATCCTACCCCACTCCCTCCCCTTCCCTGTACATGTTCTTGAGATTGATACTGATAATTTCATTTATGCATGTACATAGCATTATTTGAACTGTTATTCGACGAAGGTAATACTCCTCAGCCCTTTTTAAATTTTCATTTTGAGACAGGGTCTCATTAAGTTGCCCAGGTTAGCCTCGAACTTGTGATCCTCCAGCCTCAGCCTCCTGAGTAGCGAGGACTATAGGCATGTACAACCATGCCTGGCCTGTTTGCTTGTTTAAAAGAAATAAATTGCTACACTTGCAATTAATAAACCCAAATAGAATAACAATGGCATGTCTAAGACTAATGGGAAAATAAAATTATAAGCTATAAGCAATATAAGTATGTTGTTTAAATTACATCTGTAATGAATAATAGAACAATAAGACCCAGCCATTATACAAAAACTTTAGGAATGCATTCATAGTGAGTTTTTCTTTGAGCACTCAGAGAGGCAACAATGCATCCTGTGGCTGGGTTCCAAAAGTTCTTGTGTGGCCTCAGCTCAGGAAAAGACATTCATAGGCACTTTTACATTATAAATAGGATTCTCAGATAGTCTCTTACATTTTACATCCAAATAATCTCTTCTGCTTCTTGAAATGCTGTGTCTGGGTTTAGCGAAAGACCGAGTCCATCTGGCCTGGGCATGCTGAAGTGATCTTCCAACCCTTTTGAGTACTAGCTCATCGGTGCCTAATCAATCAGGAATGTGTGCCGTGGTTACTATTTTGTACCTAAGCTTTTGTGTTTGTTAACTATGCCATTTCAGACCCAGTGGCCACCCAGTGTGTGGCTTTCTTGATGAGGATCACCAGGACAAGGTCTCCATGGTCTCTGTCTCTTGCAGATCAGGGTCAATGCACACGGGGTGAGGAGACAGTTCAGGCTAGAATCTGGCTGATGCTACCTTGCTACACGCATTATCGAGGGCTCATTCCCTGCTCCCCAAATGTCTGCTTAGAGCCCTCCCCCAAAGGGGCTGCCGAAAGCCCTTCCTTCTGGAATCATCCTCATATACATTTGCTCCTGGAGCGCCTCCAAAAACAAGGAGCAAAAAGATTGCAAAGCTTTCCAAGGTTGGGAAACAGCCTGCACTTCTCCATGCTGCCAGTGTATGAAGAAGTAGCATAGAGAGGTCTCAGGTTTTCCTCAGAGGCTCTGGGAGCAGGGATTCCTCTCTTGCAGCTCAGGCCTGGGCTGGGTGTGCCCACTCATGACCCACCCACACCTACTAGGGAAGCTGAGAGGCAGCCAAGCCTTCCCTTGGCATAGGGTGGCTGAGCCTGCTCTTCAAGCAGACTGGGGTGTTTGGAGGAACTCTGTGCCATTATGTGACTCATGGTGTCTACAAGGGGAAAACATATCAGTCCTTCAGAGCAAGCAGAGCTTTTCTGGGCACTGGATATGAAATCAAACTCTGGAGTAGGGACTCAAGGATGTGTATACAGCGTTCCCCACTATATTTCTCCAGCAAATGCAAAAGCTGATTCTGCAGGGAGGGGCCTGGACCAGGATTCAGAAATGGATTCTAATGCTTTCAACACTTTATCTTCCCTTTCTTGGTCCTTAGCCAGACTACTAAAATAAAATCAACACATTTTTTTTTATTGTGGAAAATTTCAGATATATATGAAGGTTCTGAGTAATTTGGC
>PVLC010020925.1:0-28616 GCA_004027655.1 Graphiurus murinus
CAAAAAAAAAAAAAAAAAAAAAACTTTGAGCAAATAAATCTTCCTTCCTCTAAGATTTTTGGCCAGTTGCCTTGGGTTATATCAGTGAGAATGTTGACAGAGACACTCCATATATACTACATCTTCTTTATTCATTCATCTGTAGATGAACTACTAGACCAATTTCATAACTTGGCTGCTATAAATTGTGGTGCAATAAACATGAGTACACATGCATCATTGAAAAACGCTGACTGCAATTGATTGTTCTAAATACCAAAAAATGGTAGAGGTAAATCATATAATAGTTCTATTTTTTAGTTTTCTGAAGAAACTCCATGCTAAATTTATAGTGATTTAACAAATTTATATTTTGACCTAGTGTTCCTTAGTATCCTGAAATCCTACTCAGTAGATATCACAAAGGAAAAATTTACTGGTTAATGGGAATATTTCCTGATTAGATTCCAAGATCTCTGTATAGGTAGATTTCCAGTTCATTCTCCTTTCCTCTGGGCTCTACCTTCCTTATTAAAACTTTTCATTTTATTCAACCTCCTATTCTTAGGTCCTGGCATGATGCTAAGTTGATAGTAGCTTTATAATAAAGGTCTAAGAAGTGAATAAACAGTTCAAAAATGGGACAAATATAAGTGATAAATTGTTATGCAACATTGAACAGCTTTATAAGCTTTTTTGAAATTCAAATAATGAGATAAATTAAGAGAATTATTTTAGGGAGACATGAAAAGGTAGTATATAGGATAATAGAGAAGTGACATTTTCAAAAAATAGAGAAAATGAGTAATATCATCAATGAACGTGGTATGTGTAAGTCAGGCTTCATGTGCATTTTGAAGAAAAACAGTATATCTCCTTATAAAGCAGTATAGTTTAAATTTTGGTAGAATTTATGTTTTGTAGAATGCTTAGAAAGTATTTTAAATATTTTAAACTGAATTTAAATATTAATGTTTTTTATATGATAATAAATTGACAAACTAATGGAAGTTAAGATTGTGTATACTTAGCCGGGCGTGGTGGTGCATATTTGTAATCCCAGCATTCGGGAGGCTGAGACCAGAGGATTCGGGTTCGTGGCCAGCCTCAGCTACCTAGTGAGGCACTCACAACTCAGTGAGACTCTGTTTCAAAATAAAGAATAAAAAGGGGCTGGGGGTGTAGCTCGGAGGTAGAATGCCCCTGAGTTCAATCCCCAGTACTGCAAAAAAAAAAAAAAAAAAAAAAAAAAAAGATTTTGTATACTTCTCTCAGAATTTTATTGTACATATCATTCAAACACCCGGTAGCATCTTCTCATCCTAAAAAATTACCCTGGTGACAGCAAAGTTAAAAAGATAGTGTCTTAGCTCTACCTTTCTCACTATAAAAATGAAAGATCCCAAGGTTACAAAATAATGTCACAGAGAGTTTAAAGGAATTATAAAAATTGGATAACAGAGAGCATAAATACTATGATTTCATTGATCCTTTAACTTTCTACTCAGTCTTTTCTTAGCATTTCTGATAGTTTTATCTACATTAAAAATTAGCATTTGCCTGCAAACTATGTTTGTTCCTCTATCCTTGAGAGAGAAAAAATGTTGAATTTATCAGATGTGTTTCTATGTATTTTAACTTTAATTATGACATTGCTCATGTGAACACTTATTAAGCAGGCATGATGAATTAGCTTGAATCAGCATCTAAATGAAGAATGTGCATGCTCCCCTATCAGTTTATTGTATCCATCTCATTCAGCATTTTACAAACACACAATGTTGCTAAGAGTAATTTGCTGTACAGTTTCTGAGTTTCACATTGTGAAATAAGAAAATAGAATAAAACTCATACATCCAGTGTTCTACTCCTACCACTCAATAGATATCCAACTTTTTACAGGATAGTTAAAACTTCCTGTCTCAGTTTCTTCATTTATAATACAGGGATGTTAATAAATTAAATTTCACAAAGTTGTTAATGAATTCACAGAAAGTACTCAAATGTTATCTTTTGTTAATGTTGTTAAAATTGTTTGAAATTGCAATTTAGCCAGGTTAACAATTAAATGTCTATGGTTTTGAATAAGATTTCCTTGGAGAAGTAATTTTTTTTAATCCAAAATTGTAGAAAGAATAGAAATTAACTGGATTAGAGGAGCAGAAGGAGGGCAGTACCAGATGAAAATGGTATATGCTACAAAGTAGATGCATGACACATTTTGAAATTTTTAAAACATTTTTGCATAGGTAGAACCTAAGTCCTAGGAAGAAAACATTTAAAATTTTGCTAGAAAATATTTCTTAGAACCAGATCATATAAGACTATTTAAGAATATTTTAACACAGTTTTTATTGTTTTTGCTGTAAACACAATATTACTTAGTTATTGTAGAAAAAAAAAATATGCCATTATTGCGAAAGAATATAAAAGACAAATGGGAAGCACAGATCTGGCAATAGGAATATAAATAATATTAAAACAAAACAAAACAAACCTAAACTTCCTTTCAAAGCAAGTGTTTTAACCAGGCGTGATGACGCACCCTTGTAATCCCAGCATTTGGGAAGCTGAGACTGGAGGATCCGGGTTTGTGGCCAGCCTCAGCTACTTAGTGAGGCACTCCGCAACTTAGTGATACCCTGTTTCAAAATAAAGAATAAAAAATAGGTCTGGGGGTATCACTCAGAGGTAGAATGTCCCTGAGTTCAATCCCCAGTACCGCAAAAAAAAAAAAAAAAAAAAAAAAAAAAAAAAAAAAAAAAAAAAAAAAAAAAATATATATATATATATATATATATATATATATATATATTTGAGAAAATAAATATTTAAGAGAAAATATATGCTGAAAATATTAAAATAAAACATCCAGAAAGAATAAGGAAGCATTAACAGAATGGAACTCACAAGGTCAAAAGCAGAAATTGGGTTCAGTATACTGGAGGAGAAACTTCTCTCAAAGAAAGCAAAAGTGAAAACAAGGACTCAGAACATAAAATTGGTAGAAATTTTTGGAAATAGTTTATCTTAATTAATTCAACAAAACACTAAACAGAAAAAAACTCATCCAGTTCGTTTTTAAAATTGTGAAGATTCTTAAGGGCCATAAAATGGAATTGGCTTGAATTTATTCGTTATTCATTGTTATTTTTTATTGGTATCACAACCAATCTCACTAACATATATGAAGAGAGGGGGAGTGGGTTGGGGTTTGGAGGAAAATATCAAGTACTCTGTGCATTTGTGTTTCTATTACTTTGAACCTCACAACACACCAAACAGTATAATTTTTAAATGGGAAAATAAATAAAGCTATTCAATACAAAATATTAAATGGTGAAAATATTTTGTACAAATCAAGTTATAAAGCAAAGTTATATAACAAAGTATTACATATTCATTTGTCATCATCATCAGTATTTCTCAAAGTTGAATCATCCACACAAAATAAATACAGCTGAAGACTGAGACAAATATTCTGTGACTGCATAGAGATTTTTTTTTTTTTTTGGTATATGTGGTACTGGGAATTGAACCAGGGGCATTCTACCTCTAAGCTACACTTGCAGGCCTATTTTATTTTTTATTTTGAAACAGGGTCTCACTAAATTGCAAAGGCCCTCACTAAGTTGTTGAGGCTGGCTACAAACCTGCAATCATCCTGTCTTAGAATCCCAAGTACAGGGATTCAAGGTGTATGCTACCATGTTGGCTGCATGATCTCTTCTTCTTTCAAGAAATAAACATTTCAAATTATGCTGTGCTCATATATGAAAATATCACTACCAATCTAGCTGTTATATATGGGGTGGGGTATGTAGCATCATACCAACACCTGTGTGCATGTTTGCATCATATTATTTTGAATACCACTAAGATGTTTGCAAAGCATCAATAGAAGTACAAAATAAAAATTATTTTTGCTGAAATTGAGATTACTTAAGGTAAAATAATTGATATTCTGGGGAAATCTGTCTTCAAACAGGTGGATTTTTTTTTTCTTATAGAAATTTTTTTTTTAATTACATAAAAGTTTGCCTTATTGGATGCTTCCTCTAGTGTTTAGTTATAAGAATTTGGAGAAGTTTGGGATTGGGCTTGGATCCCTGTAATAACAAGGCGGCTGCTAGTGACTCTTCACATAAAGTAAAAATCAAAGACAAGTATCCCAGAAATGCCAAAGAGGCTTCACATTATAAGTTATGTCCCAACATCCTTCTCTCTTTATGTGCTACCATCTTTAATGCATAGTTTTGATTTTCAATAATTTTTTAGTCACACATTTGTTTCCCAACTATGGCTACATGTTTGTAACATGACAGAATAAATGCAAGGATACATTAGCAATGAATACAAAGAAGTAGTGCTTATATCAAGAAAGTGGAATTTCCCAGAAATTCCTAGCAGAAATTCAACAGCAGAAACTCTATCTCATTAAAACACAAAGCTGCAAAGCATTCTGAACAATTAGACTTATCAACTTGCATATTGTTGAAAAAATAGGCTACATATTTAGTAAGCAACAAAGCCAGCCAAAATAAATGTGCATGCATTTTTAGATTATGATGATACTAAGAAAAGAGAAGGGTGCATAACTATTCTATGAAATCATTTGAGTCCAAATCCATGTAAATATTTTGTGACTATCAAGTAGTTCTCAATATTAAATAGTAATTAAGTACAAAGATGTCCATTTGTTATTTAAAATTATAAATTTGGAACAAAGCATTTCTTATAAAATAAAATTTAGATTAGAATGCTTACTATATTTGAAGCTATCAGTTTTAAAGCTTAGAATTTCTGCAAAAATTATGACCTCATATTGCTTGATTCTGTGTATATGGTTTCAAAGGATTCTATGCAATTATTTTTAACTTTATCATGTACAATATAAATACCATGTTTGTTCCTAAACTAGTTTAGTGATATGCAAGATACTTGCAATAGAAACAGCTACTGTGCATGGCCCTAAGCAAATGTTTTCAGTCAACAATTGTCAGGTTATTTTAGTAAATATTGGTAGTTTCTGATTACTAGAGACAGATGGTAGATGTATAAAATTCTCCTTCTGCCCTGGCACCATGGAGTATGCTACAAAGACAGTAGAACTCAGAGTGGATTCTGATAAACATACAAATATTTATTAGCAAGCAGTGTATGTAAAAAAAATCACTTAATTTATTTCATAACATTGGTATTTGTTTCTTGTAGGCTTTTCTACGAGCACCTTGAAATTTTCTGTTCACTCTAAGGCAGATAAAATGATAAATTGATGTTAGGATCAGTCAACTTTCTACTTGGTTCACATGTCACAATCTTTGGTTAAGAAATAGGAGGGGGAAAGAAAATGTGTATGGGGGCTATTGAGCATGTTATATCCTTTTTCTAAACAACCCTACATCCTGAAAATCACTAATTTCTTCCAATGAAAGATTCTTGATGTTTAATATCCTAATTATGGGCCATCTGTTATTTTTTTATAATTTTATTTTTTTAATTGGTGCATTGTAATCATACATCTTTGTTAGGTACAGGCTGATAAAGGCATACATGCACACATTTTTCATTTAACACTTCCCTAATTCCCGCCCCACTCCCTTGCCCTCCCTCCTTCTCAAGGTGAGTTTAGTGATTGACTTTGATATGTTCCTGAAAGTACATCATGTGCATTAGGGTGTTCCCCACACCCCCAACCTTCCATTAAGTCAAATTCTTTGCTCACCTAAGATTTCTCCTTATTCATCTGGAGTCCCTCGTATGCCCCATTTTCTTTCTCTCTAGCTTTCGCATATTAGGGAGAGCATACGATTTTTTACTTTTTGTGACTGACTAATCTCACTTAACATAATATTTTCCAGTTCCATCCATTTTCCTGCAAAGAACATGATTTTGTTCTTCTTTATGGCTGAGTAAAATTCCATTGTGTACATATCCCATAGTTTTATAATCCATTCATCTGTTGATGGACATCTTGGCTGAATCCATAGTTTGGCAATTGTAAATTGTGCAGCTATAAACATAGATATACATGCATTGGTCTGATATTTTGGTTTCCATTCTTTTGAGTAAATACCCAGAAGTGGTATTGCTGGATCATATGGTAGGTTCATTCCCATTTGTCTGAGGATCCTCCATATTGTTTTCCAAAGTGGTTGCACTAATTTGCAATCCCACCAGCAATGTATTAAGGTTCCCACTTCTCCACACCCTTGCCAGCATTTGTTGTTGTTTGTGTTCTTGATGATTGCCATTCTGATTTGGGTTAGGTGACATCTCAAGTTTTGATTTGATTTGCATCTCTCTGATTGCTAATGATGTTGAAGATCTCCTCATACATTTATTGGCCATTTATATTTCTTCTTTTGTGAGGTAACTATTTAATCCTTTGCCCATTTTTTATTAGGTTATTTGTTTTCTTAGATTCGAGTTTCTCGAGTTCTCTGTATATACTAGATATTAGACCTCTATCAGAGGAGTAACTGGCAAAGATTTTCTCCCATTCTGTGGGCTCTCTGTTGAGGTTCTTGATAGTTTCCTTTGCTGCACAAAAGCTCTTCGGTTTAATGCAGTCCCATGTATTGATCTTCCTTTGAGTTGCTTGTGCTTTTGGGGTCTTGTTGAGAAAGTTTTTACCTGTGCCTATGTGTTGTAGTGTTGGCCCTATGTCCTCTTCAAGTAGCTGCAGGGTCTCTGGCTTCACTTCCAGGTCTTTGATCCACCTTGAGTTGACTCTGGTGCAGGGTGACGAAGTGGGGTTTATTTCCATTTTCCTGCATATGGTTAACCGGCTTTGCCAACACCATTTGTTAAAGAGTCTATCTTTTTTCCAGTGTATATTTTTGGCTCCTTTGTCAAAAATCAGTTGACTGTAAGCACATGGGTCTGTTTCTGAATCCTTTATTCTGCTCCATTGGTCTATGTGTCTGTGTTTGTGCCAATACCATGCTGTTTTTATTACTGTGGCTTTGTAGTAGAGTTTGAAGTCAGGTACTATGATACCTCCTTCATGGTTCATGTTGCTAAGAACTACTTTGGCTATCCTGGGCTTTTTGTTGTTCCAAATGAATTTAAGGACTGATTTTTCTATGTCTTTAAGGAGTGACCTTGGTGATTTCATGGCTATTGCATTGAATCTGTAGATCACTTTTGGGAGGATGTCCATTTTGATGATATTTATTCTGCCTATCCAACAGCATGGAAGATCTTTCCATTATTTATTTCCTGAATGATGTATAATGAGTTTGTATAGGATCTCTGAAAAATGGAGTCCTGATCGAGAGTCATCAAATGCTAATCAATCATCTCTGAATTATGTATTTTAATTAGTGTTTTACAAATATAATCTAACTATTCTTAGGGTCTTAATTATAATTAGTTCAAGCACACACACACTCACCCACTAACATGCACAATGCTCTATATACTGAAGCATCATAAATTTCAGTCATAATTGGTGGAACACAGAAGCAAACATGGCCCTTTTACAGAGATTGGGTAGAGGACATTGACAGTATTAAGGGGGGCTCTGTGGCACTAGCCAAAGGCCATGGCAGACCAACTGGACTCAAGAATGCCTGAAGATGAAAACACTGAGCAATCCAGGGGAAATGTCACAGCAGGTGCATGGCCCAGATGACCTCTGAGCATACTGAGGTGCCACTGCTGTTCTTAGAACCATGTTCCACCTCAGTCCTTCAACATAGGAGACTTTGCTGCTTGAGTTCTAAAATACTATTAATTTACTCTCAGATGCCCTCCTTCTTTAAGTATCATAAAATTTATCAGGGATATTTTATAATTTTTGTCTCCATTTCCATGTTTCATGTTTGTTTTTATGAAGTCTCAATGTGTCATTGCAATTTTCAAAGAAACTATTTGAGAGTATATTGAAACACATGTGTTTAAAATTGTTATTTCACATTCTAAAGTGTGGTGTCAATATGATACTTTGTATTTATACCTGGAAGTTAAAAATATTCTCAATTGGAGCTCACTATAGCAATAAATTTAAACTTGGAAATACCAGTATTTAAATGTGCCACAAACCTTGGGAAGGAAAACAAGCAATATAAAATTTTTACATGAACATTTCAGTTGTTTCACCATATGTGTCTCCAATAAAAATATAATTGGTTGCCTAGACAATTATTTATGGCATGTCATAAAATGACACTATAAAAACTATTTTCACTTTGTTAAAAGCATGCTGTGTGTTGCATCGTAATTTTCACTGACAATGAGAAATCAACATATTTTATAATAATCATTTATCCATTAAAATTTCAAATGACAACATTTAGCATACTTAAATCTGTTATAGCTATCATCCACAAAGAGCTGGCATTCAGGTTAAAAAATTGAAAACAAAATCTCAAAAGTATCTATTTAATATTCTGACTATATTTCAAACTCTCAGAATTATAATAATGTAACTTTATATTTTGTGTTGTATCTTACACAGTTTTTTAAAATAATTGTGTAGATCAAACTTACAAAGGCCAACACTTATTTTAGTCCATTACTCAAAAGTCACCTCTACCTCAGTAGCAGGTGGTAAGCTCTCCCTTGGGTACATTTATTAACCATTGCACCCTATCACTCTGACATCTCTCATTTAGCCTGGTTAGTTGACTATTTGAAGCTCTCTCAACTGCTAATCACTTGATTGCAGATGACAGCAAAGACCTTTGGAGGTCTTACTTTGTAATTTTGGAGATTTGGCTTTCTGTTTCTGCAGTGAACACACTTTACTAGGCTAGTGCAGGAGTATCACATTCAAGTGGTTAACACCAAGTTGTCACCACTGGTTCTAGCTGGAATGAGTGGTCTCTTCCCCCTACAACTGTATTGCTTGAATCCTTTATGTAAAATAGCACAACATTTTTTTTTTTTTGCTTCAGAAAGATTGTTTCTGACAATGAGAAAATATTATGCATCACACTTGATAAAATGAAAAGGTAGACTTTATACAAGATTATTAAAATAAGTATAAGGACTACTATGATTGAGTATGCAGTAGAAGAGAAAGAAAGGCTCAACTCAAATACAAGTAACAAAAGTGAAGGTAAAAGAAAGAATCTGTGGATGGAATATTGCTTTGAAGAAACATCAGCGGTCAGGAGCATTCTAGCAAAACCAACTTAATAGAATTTTTGCTAAAGGTAGGCCAAGATAGTCAGAGGATATCTAGGAGTTGGTTAAGGATGGGGTTTTTTGGTTTATTTTCTCCTTGGTTCTTTTTCTTTATTTTTTTAATGGATGGGAGGATTTTGATAAAATATTAAGAGTGGTAGATTCTGGCTAGACTGGCTCCCGGAGCACAATTTTAGCAAAAAAAAATCTTATGAAAATTTTATTATCAGGGTCCATGCTTATAGACAGGGCCTAGTTGGGTTTATTGACATCTGACTAAAGCATGGTCAAGGAAATAATCTGTTTTTTTTTTTTTCTGAAGATCCCAAATATCCCCTTGTTATTTGACTTCAGAAGTGTGAAGATATTTATTTTATTTTAAAAATATCTGAATATTACTATATTCAAATTAATTTCAAAGACACTCTTTAGTCCTCAATTTGTCAAGTCTCTTAGATAAAATAGATGAGCCAGGGAGGTGGTCTAGAGGAGGGTGTTGGGAGTGAGGGAGAATTAATAAAGAAAACATTTCCATCAATATTATATACGTATGTGAAATCTTCAATGCAGATCACAATATCATTCATGAGGAAGGAGAGAGAGTGAGGAGGGATCTGGGCGGAAGCTTACCAAATGCTATGTTCATGTATGTCCCTTTCACTCTGAACTAAATCATGATGTGAGACAACAGTGCATCAAAAAAAGTACATAAAAATAAAATAGATGATTATGAAGAAGGTACTTCGAAATTTCAATTTTCTTTTTTTAAGTTGTTCAACACAAATTCAAAATTTTTTGAGTCAAACTTTGATGCACACTTGATCCTGGCAATTATTTTGTATACGTTTATTGGTAAATTTCAGTCTCTTATCATGTGTACTTCAGAGTGATGGGACATGCATACACACAGCACTAGGTGAGTTTCCCTCCCCTTCCCAGACATGATATTCACATCAGCTTTGGTCATTTCAGATATGTACATAACACCAATGGAAGTGTTTTCTTCAGTATTCTTTCTCCCCTGTATCACTACCACCTTCCCCTAGACCTCCTCCATCACTCCACTGAGGATTCTCCTCCATTATCCTCCATTATCTAAAGTTCCTCTTGTATCACAATTACTCTGTAGCTTCAGCATATGAAAAAAAACACATTACGTTCACTTTCTGTGACTGGCTAATCTCACTTAACATAATGTTCTCCACTTCCATCCATTTTTCTGCAAATGACATAATTTTGTTCTTTATTGCCCAGTAGAATTCCATTGTGTGTATATTCCATTGTTTTGTAATCCCTTTATTTGTTGATGGAAAACTAGGTGGAAATTTTGTTAGAAAGGCAGAAACCCAGGCCTCATCCCATCATCCCAGACTTACTGAGTCTAAATCTTTTTACTGTTCAAATATATGTTGAACCATATTCATAGGTGATATGTATGCATATTAGTGTTTGAAAAATCACTGTCTTATATAGTATTTTTTTTTTTTTTTTTTTTGGCGGTACTGGGAATTGAACCCAGGGGCATTCTACCTCCGAGCTATTCCCCCAGACCTATTTTTCATTCTTTAGTTTGAAACAGGGTCTCACTAAGTTGCAGACGGCCTCACTAAGTAGCTGAGGCTGGCCCCGAAACCGGATCCTCCCATCTCAGCCAACCAAGTACTGGGATTACAAGCGTGCGCCACCACGCCCAGCTATAGCTTTTATAGTTATATTTGACCAAAGAATAAAATACAGGAAATATGAGTACATGCTTTGTTTTTTCACCCATAGATACCCCTATGGTATCTACATAGTATTAGTTTTCTCAATGACATTTTCCTAATGAACACTAAATTTTGTGTAAATCTTTTAAGCTCTGAGATAATGATATGACATAAAATATGAATAAATGTGATTGTCAAAATCACATGTACAATATTATGGCATGGCATTATTCTTAGATATATTTATAAGTCCTTTGTATACATGAGTAAAACATACCTTAAAATAACCATATAATTTTGCTAAAGAATCTATCAGGATTTTCTTCTATTAAATAATAGAAATCCTGTCATTTGTAACAAGATGGATGAACGTGAAAACCTTATAAATAAAATAAGCCAGACACTGAAAGAAAAGTACTGCAATGATTTCACTTATATTGAATATAAAAAATATGATCTCATGGGAAAGTATTATGCAATGGATATTAATTCCCGTTAGATAGGAATGACTTTACAGTTATTTACTGTGAGTTACTATTTCATAGTAGGATGACTATAGATAATTATAATGCACTATGCATTTCAAAATATAACTGGACATGATGTACATACACAAGTTTATCAATGCCAATCACAATGTCCTGCATGGGGAGATGGAGAGGAGGAGGAAGTGGAGTGGGAACTAGGCAGGAGCTCATGGAGTACTGTGTGCATGTATGCCTCTATAGCTCTGAACTTCATCATGATACATAATTGTAATGCACCAATAAATTTAAATAAATTATAGGAGTTTGTTATCACCACAAAAAATGATAAATACTTTAGAAGTTGTATATGTTTAACCTAATTTAAACTTTATACAATGTATACATGTATAAAATATCACATGGGACAGCTACAAATAAAGACTTTGAAGCTGATAATAATGCAGCATGTAGCCATATACAAAATCAACATATAAAATCAGTAGCATTTATATATACCATTAGTGAAACAGCTGAAAATATCAGAAAAATAATTCTATTCACAATAGCATTAAGATAATTAAATACCTAGGAATAAATTTTACCAAGGAATGTAAAAGATTCGTACAGTGAACAACATAGATCATTGAATAAAGAAATTAAAGAAGATAGTAAAAGATGGAAAGATTTCCCATGTTCTTGGATAGGGAGATTTAATATTGTTAAGTAATAATATTACCAAAAGGAATATCCACATTTAGTACAATCCCCATCAAAATAATAATGATATTCTTCATGGAATAGAAAAAATATATTCCTAAAATTCATATGGAAAAAGAAAGTTTATATGGAAGAATAATATAAAATATTCAAAGCAGCTCTGAATAATAAAATCAATGATGGAGACATCACAATTTTCCAACTTCAGATTATAGAACCAGCTATAATATAAAAAATAAACTCTATAGTACTGAAATAAAAAGAATCATATAGACTAATAATTATGTTTTCATGTATAATGTTTTAAGTAAAATATTTAAAAATAAATTAAAAGACATGACAACTAAAACTAAAACAACACTAATCAGGACACCCTCCATTAAAAACACTGTAACTTGTTATTTTAAAACTAATGTTATTAATTTATGCAATCCTTTAATTAAATTTTAACTTTGCATAATTAACAGGGCTTGATTTGATGCCAGAAGCTAAATAAAACAAAATCTCCTTTTTAAGAACTTCAATTATTTGTGGAACCATACAAGAAATCATAAAATCTTCAGAGAGAAAGAGATGATGCTGAAGAAATAGAAAATATTAGTTATATAATGAATCAGGCAAGGAAAGCATACCGAGATGAGGGGCAACATTTACAAAACTAGAATGCTGTTCAAAGATAATACTTAGGACATTGGAGGTTATCTAGATTATTAGCATTAACAGCAAGAGTTTGCTGTTCTTTCACTCTATTTTTCTTTCTACTCTTGGGTAAATACACGTACTATGGCTATTCTCATTTCATTTTCCCTTTTTTGTATCAATATATGTATCTATGCTGCTGGAATAAATTAACTTTCATGATGAACACTAGGACACACTGCCATACTTTTACCAAGAATTATCAAAATAGCACAGGGTCAGTGAAAGGTGCAGAAATGTTTAACTGAAGTATTGTGGACCCCAATCTTAGGTTGATGATTTATCAGCTATGTGATGTTAGAAAAATTCACTAGAGTTTCTGAACCGTATTTTCTTCTCTTAAAACTGGTGAGTAAGCCGGGCGTGGTGGCGCACGCTTGTAATCCCAGCATTCGGGAGGCTGAGACCGGAGGATCCGGGTTCGCGGCCAGCCTCAGCTACCTAGTGAGGCACTCCGCAACTTAGTGAGACTCGGTTTCAAAATAAAGAATAAAAAATAGGGCTGGGGATATAGCTCGGAGGTAGAATGCCCCTGAGTTCAATTCCCAGTACCACAAAAAAAAAAAAAAAAAAAAAAAAAACTGGTGAGTAGACATACCTTTCCACATAAGAAAGTTTTTACAAACTACTGGATAATGTAGTAGAAAATTCAATGGAAGTTAAATATTGTAGACAGGAGAAAAGTAGATTTATCTTTATTCTCTTGCTTAGTGCTAAAAATTTGGAAAGAAAGTTGTTTAAACAAATGAAAGATATGAACTGTTATTACATATTTTACCTCACTGACCATAAATTTGACATAAGGGTCAGGAAACTGTCATGCCATTGTAGAGCAGAATGTCAGTTGCAAGACCTTGGACAAGTTTCTTCATCTATCAGAGTTACAATATCTTAATTTACAAAGAGAAATGGACAAGAAGCATTCACTCCATCTTAGATTTTTTTCAAAGAATTAGATAATAGTGTATGTAAATCACATAACAATATCTATTAGTTTTGGATATATAGTAATGTTAGCTAATCATAAGAAGTTGATGAGAAAGTAATTTGAATCTTTTATTTTTCATTAAAAGAGGATTACTTGTGAAATAAGAGGGAGAAATGTGATGTATTACTGTAGATAGGGATGCAGAAATGTTGGTGAGAGGGCCACTAAGATACAATATAAGGTTTCTGTGAGCTGAGTCCATATTTTCCTTTCTTCCTTAAAATCTAGTCACTAAGTAAGGCACAAAGTAGGCTATCTGGATTTTAAATTAACTCATTTTTTGAGTGGAAAATATTAAGCTGGGGAACCTCATAATCATTCTAGCAAAGCATGCATTTGCATTTCTAGAGTGTCTGAATTGCATTCCTCCCAAACTAGCTTCCTTCCATATTGCTATGTCCAAGGTAAAAAAGACCAAAGCATAAGGTTAAAAAAGCAAGACAAAACAAAAACAAGAAAAGCAATAAGCAGCTTTTCTTGTGATATATGCTTCCATGGTTACATAAATATGCGTAAAGATGTGATGCAGAGACCTGAATTATAAGAATTAACACACCAGGATAATATCATAAGTCACATTCATACTTGTCTTTCCTTTCTTCTCTGTTAGGGAGGCTGCATAAAACTGAGCAAGAGCAAGGGTGATTTTTGCTACTAACCTTGAGCATGTATAAATAACTGGCAAGGATGATTTATTGCTGAAATAAATCCTAATATAAATAAATGAACTATTTGCTTTAATTGCATAAGGTTCAGTCTCATTGACTACACAAGTGAAGTTCAAACTTAAATGTATGAATAATGAACATGCCTGTGGAGGGTCATTTGCAAAGTCTTTGCAATGTTTCGCTTCTTAAATCTAAGAGATTGTGTCAAATTTATATTTGAGTTTACCTAAACCTATTTTTTAAAAGTTTACTTTTAGAAAGATATAATATTTTGAAAGGAGGCATATAAATATCATTTCTCTCTGATAGGTTATTCTTTTTTAATACATATATATACTAACAATTTTTTAAAAAAACTATGGTGGTAATATTACATAAAGTGATATAAAACTTTGACTTATTATTAAGCATTGCATAATATGAAATAAAATTTAAACATATATAAAACAAAATTGTTAAATAAAATAGAAAATTATTTTATAAGAATTATTATAATTACATTCAATTCAATAGCTATAAGTAATTACTATATACCTAATATTGGGGAAAACTTTGCAGGAAATCTAAGAAATACATGCTTCTATTAAGGGAAAGAATGGTTAAGTCCTGAAGACACATACAAAATTCTTCTTCTGGGAAAAAAAATATACTTCTGTTACTGTGTGCTTATCATTCTATTCTACATCTGACTAAAAACAGAAAATATATCTCTAGTGATTAAAATAACAAAATGAATGATAATATCTTGGTTGTTTATTATGAAGAAGTAAGTAATACTATTACAGTGTATCAATTTTTCAATAGGCAATAGAATTTGAGTATAGAGTCATACAGGTATGCAAAAACATGTGTAATTAGGTAGTTTAGCCCTTACATTTTATTATAATCTAGATGAATTTTGTCAACTAGTGAGTGTATAAAAAGTCAGTTTAATGTTCTTTGTAATAAGAAATTCCCACAGAAATAGAAAGTAACCATTAAAAAAGTCATACCAGTGTCATTTTAAATATGTATAATGAGACTTATCCCATTCTTATGAAAAGGTAAGCATGTAGTGAATACATTTTGAATGAATTTTCACTAAAAGTATGGCCTTTTGAAACAAATTTTAATATGTCTTATATGGTGTTGAACTGTTTCAAGTACTCTTTCTGTGAGAAATTTAAGTATTTCATTTGAATTTAAATATGCTGATATGTAAAAAATTGAGAAACAGAATCCATGAGAAGGACAGTTCTATTAAAAAAGGATTTGGCTCCTGTTCCAAATTCTGAATCTAAAACTAGTGGTTATAATTTTTTCTTTCAACAAAGTTTCAAAGAAAGTTATCATCTGGGATATCCTATCATCTGGGATGCCAAATGTGTTGGCAATCATAAAATTTTTTTTAAAAAGCCCACTAAAGTGTTTATTAAAGAATGTTTATAGCTGGGTGTGGTGATGCACACCTGTAATCTCAGTACTTGGGAGGCTGAGAAAGGAGGACTGCAGGTTTGAAGACAATCTCATCAAGTAGTGAGGCTCTCACCAACCTCGAAAGACTCTGCTTCAAAATAAAAATTAAAAATAGGGCTGGGGTTGTAGATCAGAGATAAAATATCTTGGTGTTCTATTCCCAGTTTCACACCTGCGCGTGCATGCTCACAGACACACACACACACACACACACACACACACACACACACACACACACAGAAAACAAAATGTCTATAAAAATTTGAATTTCACAGGTTTTTAATTTTACACAAAAATTTTCTAAAATTAGCTGCTTCTAGCCACAAGGTGCATAGGAATATCTATTAGAATGCAACAAGTAATTATTTAACTACTAGCACAAGAATATATTGGGATGCAAGGAAAAACTATTCAATTTCTGCTTACATGCACAAATTAAATTAAGTATCCTTCCGAATATTCAACTTATAGGGTTACTCTGCCTCATTTTCTCAGTTGAGTGCAAGTCCAATAACTGATGATTCTGAGAGAGTGGTGATAGTTTTGTAATGTAGAGGGTTTCAAGATAGTGCCAAAGACTTTGCTCATTTTCAGTATACTGTACTAGAAAGAGAACACTGATAAATTAAAGGATCAGAAATTTTTACATGGCTATATGGCTCTCTGACAGAAGCTATCACCTAAACACATTCTCATATTACTAGCTTAGGAAATTTAGAAATATTTTTCTTTTTTTTTTTTTTTTTGGTACTGGGCCATTCTATCTCCGAGTTACACCCCCAGCCCTATTTTTTATTCTTTATTTTGTTCTTTATTTTGGAACCGGGTCTCACTAAGTTGTGGAGTGCCTCACTAGGTAGCTGAGGCTGGCTGCCAACTCGGATCCTCCGGTCTCAGTCTCCCAAATGCTGGAATTACAAGTGTGCACCACCATGCCCAGCTTAGAAACATTTTTCTTATTTGTTTAAAATATTTAAAATGAAATTTTCAGTTAATTTTAAACCCTTGTCTTTGAAACATTTTTTGAAAAATTATAACTTTCAACTACTTTTCACAAGTATTTCAGATAAAAGTTTTATTTCCATAGTTAAAATCATGCAAATCATTTATTTGACAGCAGATATAATGTGAAAAGTGTATGACCATGAAAGTCACATGTTGAGAACAAGGGATTAGGAATAGAAAAGGCCAGAAGCCCTTGAAAACACCTTGAACATATACAGTGGCTCTAGAATTCCTCTTTTTGTAGTTATTAAAGGAGGACAAAATTAAACTCTTATTTGCTTAAGTCATTTTTATCTTTTGCTTAAAACATGACCTATTTCTAAAAAAGTACCTTAAGTTTTGATATAAATTATGAACCTGAATTTTTATTGTACATTTTTTGTAAACCAATAAATATTTACAAGTTATTATATAAATTTTGTTTAATTTTTCTTTAATTGTTTGTATTTATTTTCTCATGCTTAAAAGACTTGAAATGCCGGGTGTGGTGGCACTCGATTGTAATCCCAGTACTTGGGAGGCTGAGATAGAAGGATCACAGGTTTGAGGACAGCCTCAATAAGCAGTGAGACTCTCATCAACCTAGTGAGACACTGTTTCCAAATAATAAATAAAAAATTGGGCTGGGGATGTAGCTCGAAGGTAGAATGCCTCTGGGTTCAATCCCCAGCACCAAAAAAAAAAAAAAAAAAAGACTTGGAATATATTATTGCAGTAAGGACTTGACATTGTTAGCTAAAATTTTCATATACTTAGGAAATATCACAATATAAAAGTTTGGAAGCCACTGTTTTAGGCCATTTATTTAACTATTTTTTTTAAAAATAGAGTATCTACTGAAAGTTAACTGCTAGGCTTTGTGATGAATGTTACAAGGTAATTTAGTCAAGCAGTTAAAACATGATTTATGCTATTGATTGAAGTGGGATGGTGAAAATTATATTACTAAGGTTACAAATGTGCTATAGTTTTTAGTCTTCTAAGCATGCACAAAATCATACATATTAGGCTGCTGTAGGATATAAAGACCCAAAATATCATTCTTATTCTTAAGACCTTCCAATAACATTTCACTATATTTATCTATAGTTAATTCTTTAATGGTATATGTCTCTTGTAAAATTTGAATTCTTCAGAACTCGGGGTAACATTATTCATTTCCCATGTATTCCTTGATCTAGTAGACATCACATATTTAAAGGTACCTGATGTGTAACTGGATACATTAATTCATTTATTTTTGCAGCAAGTAATTGCTCAACACATTTTGAGATAGATTTTAAAGCAATTGGAATAGTAAGGTTGTTCCAGCCTTCGAGAACATATGCTTTGGATAGGAAGGGAAATAACAGCGCATGATGTATTGAGCACTGTATGGCTGTACTAGAGAATAAATAGGTAAAACTGAAATAATTAACAGGTTTTTTTTTTTTTTTTCTTAGAGTCAGAAGAAATTTTATATGCACTTTGATGGATGAGCAGGAACTTTCCAGGTGGACTAAGTGAAAGAAGTCCATCGCAGGAAAGAAGAACAGCATGTGAAAAAGAAAAGTGACCAGATTCCGGTACTTTGTAGGCATTTCACAAGTATTCACTGCACTAAAATGAATTATTTTTACTAGGTTAAATTTGTTGGCATCAGGGGGATATTCTTGGACCAGAAAGCAAAGGTAGATGTTTTGGCAAAGTGAAAACCTAAAACAACATTGTTTCTATGCCAAGATTTTAGATTTAGAGACAGAGACAGGTTATTTCAAAGAAATTTACAGAAATATTGAGACTTTACTATACTTTTACTCAGTCATAAAGAAGAATGAAATCACATCATTGGTAGAAAAAAATGAATGGAACTAGAGACTATTATGTTAAGTGAGATTAGCCAGTCTCAGAAACTGAAAGGTTGTATATTTTCTCTCATATGTGGAAGCTGGAGAGAGATTAGAAAACAAAGGAGACCTTAGAAAAATGAACGGAGACTCCAGTAAAATAGTAAAAGGGGATTAAGAGAGGGGTGGAGACTCAACGAAGGAATCAGTTCAAGTAATTCTATGTACATATAAAACATTATCAACACAAATCTCAATAACCTGTACTGGGACGAGGAAGGAGAGGGGTGGGATCCAGAGGGAAACATACCAACTGCTGCATTCATGAATACTCCTATCACTCTGAACCCCATTATTGCACCAATAAATAATAGAGTATAGTGCACCAATAAAAATATAGTTCAATATGCTCTTGGGGCTCAAGTATAAAGTTACTGAGAAAACACTAAGACATGAAGGTTTATGGTGTGTATATTAGATACTTTGTTATGTTTTCACAGGTCCCAGAGGCTCAACTCATGTATTTTTTTATTCTATTTTTATCTGTTATGTATATTGGATTATTTGAATTATTCTATTTTTAAGTACACTGACTATTTTCTCTGTCTCTTTATTCTACTGAGCACCCTCAAAGTTGTTGTTTTCTTTTTTAACTTTGATTATTATATTTTTCAATTTTAAAATTTCTGCTTGTTCCATCTCCCTATCTTTGGTATCATTGCTGGAGCAATTGTTTCACATGTGTTCATGATTGTGCATTAAAGCATTTTTATAATTGCTGCTTTAAATATATGTCAGATAATTCTTGCATTTCTGTCGTCTTGGTAATGGGATCTATTGTCTTTTTATCGATTGAGTTTGAGATCCTGTAGGTTCTTGTTGTAATGAGGATATTGATTCAAAAGTGGCTGTTTTTCACACTGTGTTATAAGATTCTGGATTGTATCTAACATTTAAAACTTTTGCTTTGACTGTGTATTTCTGATACACTGTGGCAGGGGATGGGGGAAGACACTATCTCATTGGCCAGTGACAATAGACGTTCAGGTCCCCAACTTCTTCTCCATTGGTAATGGAGGGAGTAACTGAGGCTGAAGTGGGCCTGGCCTTGCCATCTCTAGAATATGGTAAAAGTGACTCCATGTTGACCACTTCCAACACCCCCTCCTTGTGGACAGAATAGTAGGATACTCTTCTGCTGCTAGTAAATTGTATAAACCCAGTGTCCTAGTGTAGTTCTGCTAACACCAAGTAGAATACGTGGTACTGAGTCATAGAGGTGAAACCCTTAGATCCCTGTGTGCTTAATTAGCATAATTGTGTTAGGATGTTGTAGTACTTTATATCCACTTAGGACATCAAGGTTCCCCATGGGAGCTTTGTTCTTTATATAGGTGAGGAGCTACAGCTTTGCTGTTGTTGTTTTCCTATGGTTCCCAGCAAGCAAGGAGCAGTTATTTTTCAAAGGTTTTCTTTATGGCTAAGTTGGCCTTTTTCCTGGTCCTTATTCAGAGAGAAAAAGTTTTTATTAGTGTGTGTGTGTGTGTGTGTGTGTGTGTGTGTGTGTGTGTGTCCATTCCCACTGGCACTTTTGGGTAGTGATCTTCAGCCTCAAGTTGAAGAAAAAGAAGAAGCAGAAGCAGAAGCAGAAGCAGAAGAAGAAGAAGACCACCACCATAATGCTATTCCTTGAAGGCACAAGTTCCCAAACGATCTGCTTCTCTTTCTCCACTCTTCAATTCTCTTATTTTTTTTTTTATATATATATGATGTACAGAGATTTTAGTTCCATTTATTACAAGGGGAGAGGTATATTTACTTCATATAAGGCATATGTAAATTTTAAAGATAGGTTTCTTTCTATTTACTTAATTTTAATAATAAAATATATAAAACACATTTTCTACAGGTAATAAATCAAATATTTTTTTAATTTACTACATACTTCTAAAAAACTTCTTATATAACAAATAAGTCAAATTTTTATTGTATGGTTGTTAGTTGTAATTAATCTTTGTATCAGAATGTCACATAATTTTATCTAGGTGCCTGTTTAATTTGTATAATTATCAATTTTATTTGGTAACTTTGTAACAAGTTTACTAATTATATCTATATTTATATAGAAATTATAAAAATATAATATTGTATACTATTATGTGCATTTTATAACAAACTTATGGATTTAGGATAGGCTAAATACCAAAATATTATATTCTAAATAAAAGAACTGTCAGATATGATCATATACAAAATGCTATTGATGAGATTGTTTTCGTATGTCTGCAATTTCAGTACTTCGGTGAGCTGAAACAGAAGAATTGCAGGTTCAAGACAAGTCTCAACTACAATATTATGTCATTTGTATACTCTATCCATTTGTAAAATATAATTTCATGAATGTGAATTTATTTCATTTTTGAAAATTAGTTACGCTTTTAACTTTTTGATTACCAAAACAATCTATACAACATCATAACACTTTTCCATTAAGATTAGTGTATTAGCTGCCTGAGTTGGTACATGCTTGTAATCCCAATATTTGGGAGACTGAGACAGGAGGATTGCATGTTAGAGGCCACTATGGGGTAATACAGCAATATCCTGCTTCAAAACAAAAAATAAAATAGGACTGGGGGTGTAACTTAGAGTTAGAACAGCCGGGGTTTAACCCCTAGTACTTCCAAAAAAATTAATTAGTATCTCAGCAATTGCTTTATAAATGAAAAACAAGTCGTAATACTGCATATATTAATTGTACTTTATAATTTGTATTTCTAAGTACATATCCCAACTAGAATTCCTAATGTCTATTGAAGTAGTTATTGTTTTGCATAAGGTTCAAGTGCTGAAAGGCAAAACCATCTACTCAAGGTGACATAGCTCATATGTGTCCAATTTTAAATCTTGATCCTGATTCGTTGTTCAGAATTCTAATAATTGCAACAATTTCTGAAGAATATTATATGGGAAGCCTTATAAAGACTAATTATCTTCAAATGGGTTTTCTACCTATTTCTCTTTTGATGATTATGCATGCAATTACAGCATGACTCTAAAGGCTCCAGACAGTAGCAAAATTATTTGAAAAAGTGCATCTGAAACAAAATATGCATTTATCGGATTCTAACATTGCTCTGTATTCTCAAGGTGACTGAGTAGAAATCTAACTGCAGAGGGCTGATCGGAGGCTTGCAAGTACAACACATTGTCTAGCTTTCTTTTCTCTGCATATCTCCTGTGGGCTCTCAAGAAACAAAGTCTGGGGTTGAAGGATTAGCCTCAGCAGATCCACTTATTTGATTAGTGTCCTGCCTGCTCTGCTTTTCCTCAGGTTCATTGATCAAGATGATTGCATTTGCTGTCCTTTGCTGGACCAGCCAGGCAGAGGAAAGGGATCATTTGCTGGGATGTGAGTCCTCAGGGCAGACCCGTGTCTTTGAATGCACAGTCGACTGGCTAGTCCGCTATGGTGTTCAGTAATAAAAATAATAAAATGAATCAAATGGCCCCTCTGTTAGCAGGAAATTCCACTCCACTCTGATTCCCAGACAGTAAAGTTGGACTTTGACATAGCTAGTGAACTGTATTAGATGGTGCAATAGTTTCCCCAAAGATGAGATAGATGATCCGTAGTTTGATGAATTTTAAAGTGACATGAACATAGCCCAACAAAAGAAAATAAGGAAAACTTGTGCTGTCCAAGGATAGCCAGTTGCAAGTTTGTGGCCTGGCTCTTAACATCTCTAGTGCAACTTTGTTGTATTTAAATCCTAAAGGAAATACAGATTTCTATCTTTTCAGGACTAAGAGGAAAAACATCAACTTAAGTTACAGTATAGAAGAATCATACTGAAAATGTCATGTATCTCTTGTTGAAATATTTTTTCAAGTGCTTGTAAGCTTTAAATATTTCAGTAAAATTAAGATTCAATCTATGTGATAAAAATGAGTAAATATGAGATTTTATTTCCTCAATGTAAACCAAACTTATATTTTGTGTCTGTGGAGAGACAGATAAATGAGTAAAGACTCTAAACAGACAGAATAATTTTTTTGTAGAGATTTCATGTAATGTTATAGTATAACAAAGGGAGCAAGTTCCTAATTCATTTTGGTTGTTACAAGTGAAAATTTGCATTTAATGAACCAGCTAATGAAATCAGTAAAATTTAAGTGAAGAAATACTGTATGCTAACAAGAATAATAATTACTTCTATTACAATAATTTATTAACTTTTAACATTTTTATAGTAAAATGTATCATTCTGAAAAAATCTAAATCCTATAGTACTAACATTTCTATGCAAAATCGATTTTAAAAGTTCTGTGCATGCCTGCTTCAATCTTCTGCTTTATAAAAAACCTGCATTAATTACAGCCACATTTGTATAATTCATGATGATGTAATTTACCTTATTTTTCATTACACAAATGCTTTCCAAGCACCTTAATGATATAAACCTCCTTTCATATGGAATTTAATTGGGAATAAAGCAGTGTTTTCTATTTTTTTTGCATAATAACAAATATACTTTGAATTAAAATATCCACTTGTCTATTATTTCTAGTAGAACTTCTACTTGGTTATGTCTTATTTACCAAATAAGTAACGATGAAATTAAACAGCAATTATTTTTCAAAAGTAATTATGTCATGCATTCTGTTATTTAAAACTCTTCTCAAATTTATTCGTTCTAGTCATATATTATATGAGTACAAATATATATTTTTGTCTAATAACATGATGCTATTCAGAAATAATATTAGTTTATTATATATTTACTGGCATGCTATTTTATTAATGTTAAAACCTGGTGTTGTGCCAAAAATCTTCCTGTTTTTTTAAGGGCATATTAAAGTAACAGTCTTTTAAGTATCATATTTCTTCTGTGGCTTAAAATTGGAAGGAATCAAGTTGGGATAAATTAATGGATTTCAGAATCCTATGACTTAAATATTTCTAGTGATTACTAACCATAAACATATAGTGTGATCTATTTTTCCTAGTTTCAGCAATATTTGCAATGACTTGGTATTTATGTCAGAGTTAACTGATTTCACAATACTATCCTCAAATATCACCTACTTAAAATTGGCATTCAAGTAATAGTTAATGAGCAGAAGTGTGATTATATTAATGGACTGTTTGCCTTTATCTAACCAAAATAGAAATAATGAAATTTCCATGAATTTCTATTTGATTCTATATTAGTAAAATTAAAGTACTTTAATCTAGCACTAGTTATTAACATGACAACTATATTAAATGTTAACTCTGCTTCATTAGTGTAATAATTTCCATTATTTTTTTTCAGTACTGGGGATTGAACCCAGGGGCATTCTACTTCCAAGCTACACCCCCAGCCCTATTCCATTAAATATTATTTGTAAACTTATACTAGTTATATAGTTCTATAACAAATTCACATATAATGTATTTATATTACAGTCCTTGTATATAGATATTAGGTAGTAGTGTACTTAACATGAATTAAAAGGTAGGTATATGAGATTGCTATTTCTGTTCCAGTCAATTTTTTACATTAGACAAATTGAAAATAAAAATCTAGACTACTTGATTGTCTTTATACTCAACTTACTCCTTAGTGTTTTGTTATTGTTATTTTGGGGGGGAAGGGGTGTTTCATTGTGTTGTTTTTTTTTTTTTTTTTCTTTTTGACTTAAACTAGCTGGTTAGTTTTTAGTTTTTCTTTTGGGTAAAGCACACAAGCTAGTGATATTCTCTAGATTACACCATTTCCATCTACTATCTGGGTTTGTGGCTAATTGTGGGTGTGAGCACATGAATGTACTTGTGTGTATACACACACACACACACACACACACACACTCATACACATCTTTGCTTTCTAGTCTATGTTCCTGTACCACATTTTCATTTCTATAATTATTCAACTCTTATTTATTGTGCTTTAATCTTTCTTCTTTATATTAAAATTTCCTTTAAAAGCACCATCCGTGTCTCACTTTTTTCTGTTTCTATGTCCCAGCATAGTACTTAACTCAGAATATCTTTTACTGAGTCAAATTGAAATAAACTGCAAACTATCTTATGTTATTTTAAAATAAAATACAGTAGAATGGCATTCTAAAGTTTATTTTTTTCATATGATAAGGAATGTTTAGTAATTCCTCTTTTGGAAATACATGAAAGGTGTACTCTTCTTTATGCATTTTATTTTAAATTGAACTATGTTTCTAGTAAGGAGCTAACACCTTTTTATAAGGTAGTAAATGCTATCAGCCAACTAAAGGATATATTTAAAACCTCTTCACACTACACATCATAGTTTTGGAAAGATTTTCTATTAATATCTGCTAAAATAACAGAAAATCTAATTCCTGTTGCATAGGTAACTTGGTAGTTCCAGTATTATAATGTCAATTCAGATTATTTCCCAAATGACAATTTTAAAGGTAATTGCAATTCTTTCTAATGAAGCCAACTCTATTCATGAAATACTCCAATCAGTAAATGCATATGGAACCCCTACTGTGTGTCAGGCAATAGGATAACAGCCAAATTAGAAGAAAATGAAGCTATATTTTCTGTAACCAGAAAAAAATAGCAAGTACCTGGATGCAAGGCTACAATTAGAATATGCACAAGATGTAAGAGCCAGAGATCAGCCCTAAAATAGCTCAAGCAAGAAATGTTTGTTGTTTTGTATTGTCCACACTGAGGATATGAAGGAATTGTGAACTAGACTGAGGACCTGAAAGAATCAAGTAAGTCAAGAGTCTTGAGGCCGTCGTGAAGCATTCTTGAAGACAAAGGAAAAACAAGTGTAGAGATGCTGAAGGGAGAAACGATGGTGTACAGAACTGAGAGTGGTTCTCATTCTCTAACTGAGCTGTAAAGTACTTTTGGTGGGAAAATAAAAGATAACAAAGAAGAATTAATATAGTAGGCTTAATAATTACCCACTAAAGATAAGTATAACCTTGTCCTTGGACAGTAAAAATGATATTTTTTAATCTTGATAATTTGTAAAGGTCTTTGAAGATATTATCTAAATTAAGGATTTTTGTGATAGGATGATTCTAGATTATCTGGTAGTACTTAAATGCAATAGCATACATCCTTATAAAAGAAAGATGGAGGGATATAAAGAAGTGAAGACATCTTAACAATTAAATATTAGAGTGTTGCAGGCACAGATTAAGAAATGCTGAAAACTTCCAGAAGCTAGAAGAGGCAAGGAATGGATTCTTCTTCTTCTTCTTCTTCTTCTTCTTCTTCTCCTTCTCCTTCTTCCTCTCCCTCTCTCTCTCTCTCCCTCCTTCTGTCCCTCCCACTTTCTCTCCCTCTCGTGTGTGTGTGTGTGTGTGTGTGTGTGTGTGTGTGTGTGTGTGGTACTGGTGACTGAACTCAGAGGTATTCTTCCTCTGAGCTACACCCCTGACCCTATTTTATTTTTAAACAGGATCTCATTAAGTTGCTGAGGGCCTTGTTAAGTTGCTAAGGTTGGCCTTAAATCTGTGTTATGGATAGACATAGACTATCCTCTGAAGAGCTCATGTATTAATGTTCAGAGTGAATGTGATTGCGTTATGATGATTGTAATCTCATCAGTCTGTAAATGTATTGTGATGGGTTTACTGGGGAGTAACCTAGGCAGGTGGCATGTGGCTGGAGATGGTAGGTCCCTGGGGGGTGAGGTCTTAGGCACTATGCTTCTGTCTCTGAATCCCCTTGCTTGCTCTCTTGCTTCCAGCCTCCATAATTTGAGAGCAGAGCCCTTGCACTCTCCCTCTCTCTGGTTCCTGCCCCATGCCCTAAGATCCACAGACCCCAGACTCATGTGGATTGAACCCAGAATCTCTAAAAAACTATGAACAAATAAATCTTCCTTCCCCTAAGTTGTGTGGTCAGTTGTTTTAGATTATATCAGTGGGAATGTTGACTGAGACAACTTTAAATCCTCCTGTCTCAGCCTCAGTACTGGAATTACAGGTGTGTGCCACCATACCCTGCTGGATTCTTCTTTAAAGGCTCTGCAGAGAACAGCTTGACTTCAGCAAAGTGGAACTGATTTTAGACTTCTGGCATCCAGAATTGTGAGAGAATAAATGTCTGTTATTTTAAGCTACTGAGTTTGTGCTTGTTGGTCACGACAGCCTCAGGAAATAAAATGTTGAAAAGGGCCAAATCAGGTGAAAGTTTGCATGATAGGCTAAGCAATTTTTACTGCAACCTCTGATTAATGAAACTTATTTTTTAATCATGGTGGAACTTATAATCATAAAAATGAAATAGGTAACTAAAAATATATCTTCAATTTACAATGCAAATATATAATCTTTTTAGATATGTTTATTAAGAACCCAGTGTTTTTTTGTGTTAATTATTCTATCTATAGGTATGTATCAGTTATTTGTTAGTAATTTGTGCTTTGTTTCATTGCAAAGCCTTAGCTTATTTGGTCATTTTTCCATTGGCTATTTTACAAGTTCTATTCATAAACCACAGGAAACTGCACAAATAAACAAAATATTGCAGACAATTTTGTGAGCCTTACAATCCCTGCATCATTTCAGCATCCCCACTACAGGAATTTATGGAAATTCTGGGTAGGAAAGACATAAAATAATAAATCAGTAGTAGAATGCCAATTTACCATGGTAAACTATTCAGAATTTATTATATATGTATATTTTAACAAAATTAATGCAAAATTAGATAAACAGCAGAAAAAAATGAGCACTATGTATGTGGGATTTTTTTTTTTTTCTGTACTCAGGGGCATTTTACCTCCAGGATATGGCTCCAGTCCTATTTTTTTATTCTTTATTCTGAAACAGGGTCTCACTAAGTTGTGGAGGACCTCATTAAGCAGCTGAGGTTGGCCATGAACCCAGATCTTCCTGTCTCAGCCTCCCAAGTACTGGGATTACAAGCGTGCGCCACCACCCCCCGCTCGACTATGTGTCATTTATGGTTGGAAAGTTAAAGTGAAAGTCAATTTGGAAAAGTGCCCCTCTTTCTAATTATCAGCATGACTCTGAAGGGAGAATTTTCATTGTTTTTGTGTTTGAGACTCTTAATTTTCTACAGCTATATAGTGATAGCTAACAAACATTGTGGCTCCAATCCTCTACATTTCTTTAACAGCAATGCTCTTCTCAGTGTAAGAGAAGAACTAGATAACAATTTTAAAACCAAAATATCAGGGAAATGAAAATCAAAACTAAACTGAGATTTCATCTAACTCAATTTAAAAGGTCAATCATCAAGAATACAAATAATAGCAAATGCTGGCAAGAATGCAGGCTAATAGGAATTCTTATACACTGTTGGTTGAATTTCAAATTAGTATAACCACTCTGGAAATCAGAATAGAGGTTTCTCAGAAGACTAGAATGGAACCATCATATGACCCAGCTATAGTAACTCCTCTGTATCTTTCTAAAGGAATTAAAGTCATAATACTGAGGCATCTACTAACAAATGAATGAATTAAAAAATGCTTCCTATACACACAATGAAATTTTACTCAGCCATAAAGAACAATAAAATCATGTCATTTACAGGAAAGTGTATGGAACTAGAGAATATTATGCTAAGTGAGATAAGTAGAATCAGCCAGTCTTAGAAAGTCCAAGGTGGAATATTTTCTCTTATATGTGGAAGCTAGAGAGAAAATAGGAAACTGACTTTAGATAAGTGTAGAAAGAGACCAGTAGATTAGTGGAAATGGATGAGGGAAGGATGTCGGTAAGGAAAAAGAAACTTGTGAAAGAGACAGTTCAAATTATAATATACTCAAGTATAAAGGTATCACTACAATCTCAGTATTATGTATGAGGAGGGGTGGGTGGCAGGGTGGGAACAGAAGGGAAGCACATCTGGACCCCTGTGCCTGTTTCTTCATATGACTTTGAACCTCACTATGATGTAAATTATAATCCACTAGTAAAAATATCTTTAAAAAAAACAAACCCCA
>PVLC010020926.1:0-28615 GCA_004027655.1 Graphiurus murinus
TTACTGTGTTTAGTGTTGCTCCTTCCTGATAGAATAGGATAGTTCTATAGATGTATCTGGATCAATGCTAAAGTCATCTCAAGGTTGGCTCCAAAAAGTTCCAACCATGTCCAAATAAAATCTTGCACTGCTGACCCTGAATCCAAACATGTGAAGGAGCCAATATATATTTTTAGTGTTTTTTTCCTATAAAATCACCATGTTTGCTAATCTACTATCCTACTTTGAGGCCAAAAGATTTTATAAATATTTCTTGGGAGATATGTGAGGTCATCCAAAATGCATGCTCTAAACAAATTTTTTGTCAGGAATGATGAAAATTTTGCTTAAGAAAATAAATTTTATGCTTTAGACAGATTCTCTTGTATTATAATATGAATGCTAAACTTATAGATGGGAACATTTCCCAGAAAAAAAAATAAGTCCTCTGGTTGCTGTGCCAAGCACTCTTTAAATTTCCTGAAGAGCTCTTGGAATAACTGGTTTTAATTCTTACCAGAAAAGGAAAAATTTCTTTTACTAATAAAGGATTCATAGATACTAGCTTATTATGGGACTCACTTTGAAAGTGGAACAGAGAGAAAATAATGGTTAGGTTCTCCTGTACTTTGTTAGTCAGTATGTTGCCATTTTTACTTGTGTTTGTTTTTTGGATTAGTGCTTAGCACAGAACAGGATGCACAGAAGGTGTTCAGTTTTATATATTTATTCATATATGTATGTTTGTTTGTACATGCAGTGACACATACATGAAACATACATGCAAAAACAGAAGAAAGGAAAACTGTGAAACTTTATGCACATAGAAAACCCCAGGAAAAATGCTAGAAGTTCTCCTTAGACATAGTAAAGACTAATAGCAACAGTGCCTGCAAAGAAGAAATTGAAAGAATAGCAGATAAAATCCATTACAAATATGTAGAAGTAAGAAAATCTGTGTTTTATCCACATGGTAACTAGTTATAAAGAGAACCAAAACAAAGTTACATAATTTTCAAGAAAATAGATGGATCAGAGGATATTATGCTAAGTGAGATTGTTCAGTCACAAAATGTGAAGGGTCATATATTTTCTCTTACATGTGGAACTTAGGGAGAAAGTGGGATAAAATAGTGACTCCAGATGGAGGAGGAGAAAACCCAGCAGAACAATGGAGGGGAGTCCGGAGGAGGGTGGTGGTGGTGGAGATGGAGAATGAATGAGGAAAACATTTCTGTTGACACTATATACATGTATGAAATTATCATGGCACTATAAACTTGTGGTTTATATTGTATATAGACTACACAAAAATTAAAAAAATTTTCAAAACCTCTTCATTGCTTTTAAATCTACCAGAGTCATTTGGCTAATATAAAATGTGTAAAATTTATAAATGCTTTTCTTGACATTTTTCCAGTAACAAAATTATGATAATTGTCAAACTTCATATTTCCTGTTTTATTTTTTTACTTCAGTTCTTACTAAAACACACAAGAAAATTATTAAATGGGAGAATTATTCAGAATACTAATTTAGGCTATAAATTTATCGATACTGAAAATTTAGAGGGAAATAACTTGAACTTGCTTTTTTTCTCACTGCTATTTAGTGTGTGTATGTGTGTGTGTGTGTGTGTGTGTGTGTGTGTGTGTGTGTGTGTTTCAGTACTGGGGATTGAACCCAGGGGCATTCTACCTCCGAGCTACACTCTCAGCCCTATTTTTTATTCTTTATTTTGAACAGGGTCTCAGTAAGTTACAGAGGGCCTCACTAGTAGCTGAGGTTGACCTCGAACCCAAATTCTCCAGTCTCAGCCTCCCAAGTACTGCGATTACAAGCATGCACCACCACATCTGGCCCGGCTAGTGTGATTTTCTGTTTTGTAGAAACACACAACTATATTAATACTCCCCCTAAATATATCACATATAGACTGGGAGCTCATTTGTACAAAAATCAATTTGGGGTTTATTTCTAAAACATAATATAAAGTCAGTGAATCTTTTTATTTTTGGGGGGGTACTGGGGATTGAACTCAGGGGCATTCTACCTCTGAGCTACACCCCCAGCCCTATTTTTTATTCTTTATTTTGAAACAGGGTCTCACTAAGTTGTGGAGTGCCTCACTATGTAGCTGAGGCTGGCCACGAACCCAGATCCTCCGGTCTCAGCCTCCCAAATGCTGGGATTACAAGCGTGTGCCACCATGCCTAGCTGTCAGTGAATCTTTTGAACATGAGAAATATAATTATCAAAAACAACACAGTGTATGGTTATTTGTGCTCCCCCCTCCCCACTCCACTGGGGATGGAACCCAGGGCTTCGTGCATGCTAGTCAAGTGCTACCACAGAGCCAGAAGCCTTGCCTTTGTATTGCTTTAGTATCTTTATAAATGAGTTTTTAATTAACTATTTAAAAACACACTAATTAAGATAGTCATACCATATTAAAGTACTTTACATACCATATACTTTAATATGGTATGACTAACCATATACTTTATGGTATAATTTTATAATAGCCCTGGTATAATTTTATAATAGTAATAGAATCCTTTGTCATAAGAATTTTTTGTTCAATACTCTGCATTAAACTCAGGGGCATTCTACATCTGCACTATACTCCCAGAATTTTTTAATTTTTAGTTTGAACCAGGATCTCACCAAGTTGCCAATGGTCTTGCTAAGTTGCTGAGACTGGCCTCAAACCTATGATCCTCCTGTTTCAGGCTCCCTAGTACTGGGATTACATATGTGAGCCACCATTTCTAGCTCTAAGAATATCTTCTACTTTTACTTCTCCCATTCCATTTCACCACACTAGTCCAAAATCTATCACCTCTCTCCTGGATTTTTACAATAGCATCACTGTAGTGCTCCCTGGTTCTGCCCTTAGTCTCCTTGTAGTCTATTCCCAACAAAACAGCCAGAAGTATTTTGTAAAAATATTTAACTTTAACTCCCAAGAGCTCCTTCAGTTCTTGTTACGAATTTTGAAAAAGTTCTCATACTTCCTACAAGGGGGACCATTCTGATACAATCAGATAATTCAGTTCTTCTTAAAAGTCCTACCCTCAGGAAAAACTATTTGCTATGGTCTGGGCATTATATGTCCTCCCAACATTCCTGTGCTGGAGGTATGGTCCTCAGTTTGGTAGTGTGGAGTTAGGGAACATTATTAGATGGAGCCTCATGTAAGGTAAGTAGGAGATGGAGCATTGACTAGGGGTTAATGCTACTTTTTCTGTATTAGTTCTCACAAGAGTATGTTAGTAAAAATTGAGACTGCTTCACTGGGTTGGCCCCTTCTTCCAGTTCCCTCTCTGTTTGTCCACCATATTGTAACTCAGCCAAGGGGTTTTTATGCTAGTTGTTTGGATACTCCAGTGATTGGAATGTTGAACCATTTAAACATTTTTTTTTTATTTATGAAGTATCCAGCCTCAGGTACTTGTTATAGCAAATGAAAATGACTAATATGCTATTTTACCAGAGCCTAATTTATTGAAACTTTATCAATAACTAACTAACCACTGTCTGGGAGAGAAAGATAAACATTGAATCCTAGCACATTCTAGTTATCCACCTCAGGGGATTAAAAAAAAAAGAACCCATTTAAAGTTCATAGCCTGGAGGCACATTTTTACTAAAAGATTGAGATCCACTCACAGGAATATGGAACACTTTCTCTCTCATCATATGATACCACCCCATCACTAAAGGTCTATTTACCAGGGTTCTTCTTATCCAATATCTTGTGCCTGACTTTCAACAGAATAGTACAGACATACTATTTTTTTTTTTTTTTGAGGTACTGGGGATTGAACTCAGGGGCATTCTACCTCTGAGCTACATCCCCAGGCCTATTTTTTATTCTTTATTTTGAAACCGAGTCTCACTAAGTTGCGGAGTGCCTCACTAGGTAGCTGAGGCTGGCCTCGAACCCAGATCCTCCAGTCTCAGCCTCCCGAATGCTGGGATTACAAGCGTATGCCACCACGCCCGGCTTACTAATTTATTTTTTTTATAAAAATGAAAAAGCCTAGACTCCTGAGTTCATCTTTGGGTCTTCTCTAGAATGTTACAAAAGAAAACTAGTTGCATAATAGTGTTGAGAATATTGGAAAGTGGCTTAGATAAAGAATCATGATATTTAAAGTGAAAAGTTGTGTTAGTCAGCTCCCCGTCACTGTGACAAAATACCTGAGATAAACAAAAGCAGGAATGATTTATATGGGCTCACGGTTTCAGAGATTTCAGACCATTGTCATTTGGCCTCATGGCTCTGGGCCTGTGAGGAGGCCACACATCACAATGGGCAATATGTGGTGGAGAAAAGTTGCTCATGGCGGCCAAGAAGTGAAAAAGAGAGGAAGAGTCAAGGCCTCAGTATTTCTTTAAAGAGTAAACCCCCAATGACTTAACACCTTCCACCAGGCCACACCCCTTAAAAGTTCCAGCAGCTCCCAAAAGCATCATCAGCTCTTGGACCATAAGCAAAGGGGAGAATTGAGATAAGAAAGAAATAATGAAGAAAAAATAAGATGTAAGGAACTGAGATTTCTTTGAAGTATAGTAAATTTTATGACAAATAGCTCTATGAAAGAAATGGAAAACAGGAAGCTGTAACCAGAGACTGAGATGTCTAAATTTGACACTTCATAAAGCAAGCACTTTTTCATATTGAGAATGTCTAGGGTATGGCCATGAAATAGGTCTCCAGGGATTAAAGGAAAAATGTACTAATTATTTTTGCCTATACAGCAGGTACAGTACTAGATATATTTATTATGATTTTTCCACTCATGTGAAATTTGTTTTCTATTATTTTAATATAATATTCAGTGTTACTAAATAACTTGTAATGATAAGGTATATATAACATATAATATATATTATGTAACAGTATGTATAATATTAACTATAATAGCTACTGTACTATTACATAAGAAGAGAAAAATAGGAGACTGAAAACAATGTGTTGGGTTGGCTACCCATGTGGATTTTACAAAATCCTTCTAGAATGAAGGCAGAGTGTAATATGGAGAGAACAATCCTAAATTAATGGACAAATCTTCAGCAATCAGGGAGTGTAACAGCAAAACAATGAGGAGCGGGAGACCACTGAATAGCTCAAAAGTCAAAAGCTTCAAATGTGCATGAGTTTTCATGCAAAGACAGAGAATTGATAATTCCCAAGCAGTGGTTGATTAACAAAGAAGAAATTAACCTCACCTCCTATCCCTAAGGTCTGGAAAAATCTGAGACCCAATTTTAGTAAAGCAAAGAGAAAAGGTCAATCTATTAAGAATATGAAAATGAAGGAGAATTCCTATATAATAGGAGGTTTATAAGAGCATTGTATAAAGATTGTGAAGAAAAGAAGCAGTTGGTGGTATGTGAAGAAGTGTATAGTGTTGATAGATCACAAACAGCAATTTGGAAAATGAGTGGGGGATAAGGAATATAAAATGCTGACTGTCAAACTGCCTGAAAGTTTGTAGAAAAAATACTTTCAATGGTTCCCTAGTATATGGGATATAAGTGAATTGGCCTCTACAGGCCTCAGGAAAGCCTTTTATCTTATTATTTTTTTATCTTCCTTCATATCAATGGTTAGTTTGTAGCCATTAGAAATAAATAAATCAGTTTGAAGTGTTTGGAGAAATATTTTTCTTTTTATGATAAAAAAGAAACAGACTTGGCTGATTTGTAGACTGGATTCCTGTAGGCATCTTGTGTCTCCAAGGGAGAGATCTTGACATCATTCACTGAACTGCTAGCCTAACATCAATGCCACGGACCTTCAGAATTCATACTAAATGACTAAAACACCACCACCAACAACAACAAAACTATTTTTCTGTTTTAGGTAGCTGTAGTTCATTTTGGTGTTGTCTCCTGCATCTCAGAACAGTTCTATCTGATATAACTTTCATAGTCTTCTGAGAGAGTTCATGAAATAAACTATTCTTTACAAAGCTCTTTATTCTTCATTTCATAAAACTTATTTTATAGCTGTCTTGAGTAGGTGTACAATATACTGTTATTTAATTCTTCCCTAAATAAATTAGACATTCTTTGAAGGTAAGGACACCATTATATTACATTTGTGCTCTAAACCTTTATCTGATATATAATAAGAAGTCAAAGAACATATTGTTGAATATGTGGATAAATTTTGAGTACAGTAAAGACAAAATAGTTTTGTATCTAAGACTCAAATCTGGGAATTAGCTTGTTTTCACATACATGGCAACTATGCGAGGTATTCTGCTAAAAAGAAAAACAAAAACCAGTGAAATAGGTTCCAACCTAGGGATGGAACTCCACATATTATCACACCTAGCATAGTCTTTCTTTGGGAATTTGGAATATGGAACTTAAAGAAAGGAACAGATGAAATCATGGAAGCAGAATATACTATTTACAGAACTCCAAGTGGGATAAATTCATGAATTCTTTTTCATAAGGACCAGAATTTAATTCTTCTGTTTCCTAATGCTAGATTGATTAATTTCTCCTTTGATTATTAGGATACTGGAAAACCTCTTAAATTAATTCCTCTGAGGTTTAGGCAACAGGAAATTGCTTTTTCTCACAACCAAATGTATATCAGTAATTAGAATCCAAAGAAGTACAGGTTGGAAGTGTAATCATGGGCATAATTTCAGTATCTGGTAGCTGTTGTACAGGGTGGATACAAGAGAACATTGTGAAGAGAAACCCAGAAATAAGACATTTTTAGGTTTTATCACAAAAAGCAAAATCAAGGGAGGAGTTTAAAATAATTTTAAAGTTTAGTTTCAACTATGTAGGAAATCAAATGCAAGTCTCTATATGATACTATTTTTTAGAAGTGTAGCACATTCATAACACCCAGTTCTCAGCAGGCAAACCCATATATTATCATATAAGTAACTATCCCAAACCACAGGATTTGGCAGTGATTAAGCCAGAAATAGACCTCAAGAGACTGAGCAGTGAGTCCCAGTCCAACCACTAACACCACTCCCTTCCTACAATACATTTAGTGTGAAATAGTTTCTAGGTTTCCTTTCATGCTTGCAGTCAATTGGAATCGGGTGGAAAAATTAAAAACAGGCCATGCACTAAAAATGCACTTTTTTCTTCTATTTAAGGACCTTAAAATTTAAGGAATAATAATTTAAGTAATTTCATGAAAATTAGAAACCAAAAATATAATTTTCTTCTACCAGTATTTTTAATCTTAAAAAACACTGATGCCCTTAAAAAATAAGCATAGAGATTTTCCAGTTGAATATGAAGTCAGACCATTTCTCATCTCTTTGAGAAACAGCATCTTTCAGAGAGTGACTATTAAAAAAGAGCTTATTTTTTTCAGATTCTCTGGCCAGACATATCTTGACAGTAAAAGATTATTAAAAAAGATGAAATTAAATGTTATGTTTTAAGTTATAGTTGACCATTAATTTGTTACTTGCTTTTAATTTTTCCAGTGTGAAGGCGAATTAGCATATTTCCAAGTAGAGAATTCAGAGGTAAAGGCAGTTTCGTGCCTGGAGATTCTGTAATTCATGAAAGAGTCTCTTTTTTCTCCTTCCATTTCCTGTTTTTGAACTTCTTCCACTAGCCCCATTCAAGCAAAGAGTAAGACTGTGCTTCAGCACACATAGCTAACAGTGACATTAATTATTTTATTTATTTACTTTTTGTTTGTTTGGGCAACTTTCCTGCAGACAGTGGGACTTGGCAAGCTGTGTTGCCTTGTAGATGTGCTAAGTTTAATTTTTCTTCTGACAGAGATGATAACTTAATGATGCTAATTTAAGTTAGACAGGAGATTTGACTCCTGGAGCACAAATAAAAAATATTTGTCTGACTCAAGGCAATACATGTAAAATAAAATTCTCTGTGTTCATGTATTTCTCACAGGTTGAAAACTTGGGTAGAAACAAATCACTAAATACTTGTTTTAAAATTTCAGCATTATACCACTAGACCAACAAAATCTATTTTGCTGTTGTTCAACCAGACGATTTTAACATGCTTTTTATTGTACATTGCTGCTTTTCTTCTTAAAGTATATAATCATTCCCTTAAGTATGCTTATGCTAATACTAAATAAGATCAAGTCTAGTTAGTAGTAAATTGTAATGAATTTGCTTTTCAAAAAATAATGAAGTCTTTTCAAAACTAAATATTTTGTATGGAAAAAAGATTCACTAAGAAATTTATATGGATGAAAATGTTGTGATTAAGAAATAAGGATATGAAAATTAGGTTTAACAATCACAGGCAGTAATATTCAGTACATCATGAATCTGGCAAGGGTCTTTCTAGGCGATGGTCTTGATTTCCCAGAGTTCATGCCTAGAGTAATTTACCTTGGTGTTTCAAACCTCACATTCTTTCCTTACCTCAGACCAGCTGAGCTTTGAAACCTTTGAATTCCTCTTTCATTAATTTCAGTTCTTCATGGTGCTCTGAAAGGAATATTTTTCAGAAATAGAGTCTTAGTCACAAAGAAAGGAGTTAGCTTAGTTTGATGATCAGACTTTTCCCTCCCCATGCTTAAGTTGTCCCATAATAACTGATCTTTGAGGCAATGAAACTGAATTTGTAGGCTTACTTCAGGCTAGGTGGAATTTTCCATATCCCTTTACCTGCTTAGACTACTTTTTTTGTAACAACTCTACTTTATTAATTTTAAGGCTTACCCTCATTCACAAAACTACATTTAAGTTTGAAATGAAATACTTTTCCATTACAATATATGCTCTTATGATATTCCATATCTTGTTTTGACAAGGGTTTTCTGAATATGGTAAAAATAGTTTGCCAGTCAGGACATCAAGGAACTGTGAACTAGCTGATGGCAGATACTTTGTTTTCTATTTTTTTATTCTCTAGGAGGTAATTCAGTTTGTGGCATATAGTCAGTCTGAAATGCTTGCTAAATATTTGAATGAGTAAAAAAAATCAATGAGAATTTCTGTGATTTTTGAAGGAGACATTTTAAGAATGTAGCATTTGACCTTAATAATGCTGGTCTTTACTGGAAACATTAAAAATTTCCATACTCAAAATTTCAGAGCTAAAATAAATCTTTAGATTTTAAAAATTCACTAACTTATTTTATAAATGAAAACCTGAGCATTAGATTAATGATGCTGAACAAACTCCCTTATGTAGAAATATATATTAGTGAACTTGAATTAAAATTCACATAGTATATCTTCAACCACAGAAAAAATCCTTTCCTTTCATACTTTATAATTTAGCAAAACATACATAAAGTTACCTCAGATGCATACATTTTTATAAGAAAAATAGTTAAAGGAATAAGCTCCTTTGACTTAAATCATATTTTTCCCAGTGACTGAATGCAAATAAAAACTTTAAGTAAATACAGTTGCTTTTAGTTAAATCATATTTTCCTCATGACTATAAATCAGTGTTTTTTAATCTTTTCAGTCCAAGACACATCTATGAGCTTGCCAAGGCAAATGTGAGAAAACAATTTTATTCCTTAATCTCATTAATGTATAATGATGATATTGGTAGTTCCAGCTCTCCATATATTCTACATGCATAATCACACTCATGCCCCTTGGAAAATGTTTGCACCATAGTTTATAGCTTTCCCCCCCCCATTTTTCCACTAAACATTGGCAAAAAGGCATAGGAAAAGCCCATAACATTGTTGTATGCAGATTAAGATTTTCCTTGAGTGTAGTTATAAAGTACTGACTCCTGTTATTGACCTGAAGTTGTACTCTGAGCCCAAAGGTAATGAAAAATTACACCATGACCATGCAAGCAGTTATTCAGATATGCTCATGGAATGGAAGTAGCAATACTTTCTGAAAAATAGTTAAAAGTTCTCCAAATTTGATAATATATTTAAGGAATTGTACAGCTCTTGGTCTGAAGTTACAGGAATAAAACTTGATTCTGAATAAACTCTTTTCTTATCTTATAGAGATCATTATATTCTGCTTCTTCTCTAGAGGATTAGTTGGTACTTAACCACTCCAAATATGAACACTCATTAAATTGTAAGGTTTTCCACTAAAGTTTATTAACTATTTAATAAATAATTGTGTATATTTTAGTATCATTTGCTATTGCAAATGATATTTGATATGATTGGGTTTTCTAGAGGAGTGGGAATTCTTTCATGTATACTCACATTGTTAGCTCCACATTAAGTTTTAATCTGTGTTCTTCAGTCAGGTGTGGTGGCTCACGCCTGTAATTTTAGTACTTGGAAGACTGAGAGAGGAGGATCACAAGTTCAAGGACAGCCTCAGCAACATAGTGAGAGTCTCAGCAACCTAGCAAGACCCAGTTTCAAGATAAAAAGATAAACATAAGTAGGGCTGGGGGTATAGCTCCAAGATTGAATGTCTCAGAGTTCAATCCCTCCCTCCAAGATAAGGTGGAAAATCCAAATGTCCATTGACCATTGAATGGATAAATAAAATGTGTTATATCCTTGGAATGAAATACTCTGACATAAAAAAAAGAAAAAAAGTGTCACAAAGTAGTTGTTATGAAATATTTTCTTTTTATAATGCTCACATATTATTATGTTTATAATTTAGTTTTTCAACAAGCATAATCAAGGTACCTTGGTGTGGGGTCCTCCCAACGAAGGGGGCCCCTACCCCGATCTCCCTGGAGCGTCTACCCCGAAAAGGGGGTTCCCCGCGGAAAAGGAAGGTTGCGCCGCAATGAACACATGGCGGGGACTGAGCATCAGAGGACTCATCCGTTTATTACATGAGGGGCAAAGAGCTATCTAGAGCAGAGCGAGAGGAGTGTCTCCTTGCAGGGCCAATCAGGGTAAATATCATCTTGTTCATGCCTCTTCGGCCCAGTCCAAAAGCTGATCACGCAGTGATCACACTACTAGGGACCTATCAATGTCTTGATCACGCTGAGGAGACATCCCTCATCCAATCCTGGTCTCTGGTAAACACTCTTAGGCCTCCACCCTTGCCATTTCCCCTCTGTGCCATCTTTGATGCTTTTTTTCCTTTCCATCAGGCAGGGCTACCACCTTCTCTTTGGGGATCTTTCCCCATACCTTGGTAATCCAAAGTCTTCTAGGAGTGATTCCATATTTAAATATTTAAAAATAAAACAAATATTCCCATCTTTCTGTTATATACAATGGAAATTTGAGAACCCTCTTTAATGTTTGAAGTGAGTGAACAAGGTAGAGTGCCTGGAATAACTCTTATATCTCCTTGGTCCACTCAAACTCTTGTCTCAAGTTTTCCATATTCTCATCAGTACTATCAGTCCTGAGGCTTTTCCCTCTTCTGTGACTCACTTTCCCACAACAGATACCATCTTATTGCCTTTTATGATCATTAGTTTTTAATGAAATATTGGGTTTGTTTTCAATTAAAGTTCAATATTAGACATCTTGTCTTTTTAAAGTTCCTGAACCACTTATACTATATTTTCTGTGCCCAGGTTCCTTCTTTCAGGTATCAGCCACAGCCCCAATTCTTTACCCAATGGGTGTGTTAGGAAGACCTAACACACAGCTGTGTAGATTACTGAATAAGATAAAATTAATTCTCTGGTTGCTCTTCGTTGCTATAAATTGGGCCCAGTAGTGTGAACTTTAAAAACTGAACCTTATAATTACTACTTTTTTTCCTCGAGAAAGGAAACAACCTTATCAGCAAAACTGAAAACTTACCAACATTGCTTATTAGATTATAAATATGGTTAGTTGAATGGTGGGTAGAAAATTATGGTAAGTTTAAAATGTTCAGCAATAACTAATTTTTTTAAAATGGCAAAATATAGAAGAAAGTAAGCACCAATAGTAACTGAAATCATATTGAAAGAGCATGTAGTCCATTAGTATTATTTTTCCATACTATTTCCAATTAATTTTGGAAACATATTTTAAACCAGTGTTTAATGATCTCCATTAAGCATTATATATATAATATATTATATAATATATAATATAATATAATATATTTCAGTGCTTCACAAAATTTATGTAAAAGCTTTTCTGTAATGTCTCATTTTTCTTATAGTCTATAAAATGGAGAATAATTGATCATTATCCTTGATAAAATCATTTCATAAACTACCTAATCATTAGATATTTGTATTTGTCTCTTTGAAGTAACTGCTTATATCATTATTTCTAGGTGGAAAATTAGGAATGATGTAGTATAACTCATCAATATTATAAAGAATTAAATATTAACAAATACTCCACTTAGATATAAGCGTCATGGAGACTGGACATTTTTGTTTCTTTTACTCATTAATGTATCTCAAGTCCCAAAATTGTGCTTGTTACACAAGAGATATTTTATATTTGAAGAATGAATGAACATAATTTGAGTGAGTGGTAGAAGATCATAAACAAACACATAAATAATGATACATGAGATAAAGCCCCAAGCACACCAAAACTTTTACAAACACTTTCTATATTCATTTTAAGTACTTTTTTCACACCTCTCACTATATATTTCTCATAAATAAGTAAATGAATTGTGATATAGATTCATAGTCAACGATTTATCGGGTTTTGCGTAGAGTGAAATTTGGCCCAGGTTTATAGAGTATATTTAGAACTACAACCTAAGAAATCATTGAAACTATTGTGAAGTTTCTGCTCTAGAGAAAAATCTATTATTATTTTTGTGCTATCCATGTAACCTTACTGGCCATTTTTCTGTCTTTCAGATAAGCAATAACCTGTGTATTTTTCAACAAACTTTTTACTTATAGAAAGATTTTGGTCCCTTACATATAGAATTGAAACAGAACACATTAACTGTAATTTTTAAGCCATGTATTTATAATTTTCCAGCCACTTATGTAATAATTGAGATAATTTCATTTTAATTACAATTTAATGCATACCATGAATGGCCTGACAGACACCACCCCTTAAACCTTCTAAAGAAGTGTTTTGTTTTATATCCTAGCTATTTCCTCAAAAGAATTTAAGATACCCAAAACAGTCCTAAATATTTATGTACTTCTATTAAATGTTCTGTAAACCCAACATGAGTGGAGCTTAATTTGTTGTTATAGACATTGAAGTAATTCCGTACAGTTATAAAATTGTTTAACAATTTCTAGTCAAGGTAACAACACACTAAACACTCTACCAAACAGGATCTAATAATGAGCTAAGGCAGAATCATCTTGAGTATTTAACAGAGAGATGATTTAATTTAGGGAATTGGTTACATAAAGAATGGATGATTTGTGAAACTCCAGAGATTAGCAGGCACTCATGGAATCACCCCTACCACCAGGAATAGCAGGATAGGATAATGCCCTGCTTCCCTCTATATTTTGTCCTCTAGGCTCAGCTAATCCTTGCCATTCATACAGCCAGAAGCAGGCTGATACAGGAGCTCAGTGTTGCCTGCAGAGGTCATTTACCCTGAAAAACAAAGAGCTGCCCTGGGAATGGATCTGAGGACAAGGACACCAGAACCAGCATGAATGAGAAGGAGAATCAGCTTTGGAAAGGATGAAACAATAGTATACCTTCAGAAAACCCAAATAGCTGAAAAACTATTAGAACTGATAAAACAGTTCTCTATGAACAAAGATTGGTGACTTGTTTTGATAACAAGTACTAATTAGAAAATATAAAGTGGGAGGGAGGGAACCCCATTACATCAAAATATCTGCTACTGCTTCTGCACTAATTTCAACTGGTAAGATTCTTACTTTTTCTCTACTCCTACTTCTCTTAATAATATCACCATGAGTATTACTACTAGTACTGCTCTTCCTACCTTTAATATTAGCCCATGCAGGCAATAGATAAAGAGTGCCCTGTTGGTAAATGAGAATAGTCTTTGTGAAGAAGGCAAAAAAAAACCCTGAAAGTTAAGAAAAGTAAGACTTTAATTATGTTTACCATGTTCTTAAATTAAAAATAATTCTTTTAAAGAAGTCTATTTGTATTAAGCTAATTTATATATTTCCTGTAATCTCAAACAAATTTAAGAAAAGCAATCTCAAAAGTTATCTGGAAAAATGAAAGTGTAAAATACAAGAGCCATTTGTTTTAATTGAATAGTTACAATCGGGACATATTCCACATACAATTGCCGTGGAATAGGCATTCATTATTTTATTCATGAAATATTTAAAGAGCCCCTTACTAGGCGATGAGCAGGCATAGCTCAGTAACAAACAGGGAAAATTTTCACCCTTCATGAAACTTACAGATTAATTGACAAGATAAAAAATAATCCAACAAATAAATAAACAGTATCATTAGAGACTATGATGATTTCTATAAAGTAGGTTATAGGTCTCTATCATAGGATCACCAGGACATATCTTTTAGAGTAAGTAGTATTTGAGCAGACTCATCAAGATGAGAATTAAGAATTAGCTGATCTTTTGCATAACTGAGGGAAGAGCATTTTTCTTAACTCAAGCTATAAGACCTCGGAAAATCCTTTAATAAGTCTTGATCTTCATATACAAAATAAGGATGCTTCATTAAAATGAGTTTTTATTTTTTATTTGTGTGTGTGTGTGTGTGTGTGTGTGTGTGTGTGTGTGTGTGTGTGTTACCTGGAATAGCACCCAGAGACAATTTATCTCTGAGCTACACTCCCAGCCCTATTTTACTTTTTGTTGTGAAACGGTCTCACTAAGTTTCTAAGGGTTTTGCCAAGTTGATGAGGCTGTCCTCTAACCTGTGATTCTCCTGCCTCAGCCTCCAAAGTACTGAGATTACAGTTGTGCACCACCACATCTGACTGAAAAAAGAATTTTGATGTGTGAAGTACATAAAACAGTAACAGAAACACATTGCATTTCCGTGAATGTTGACAATCTTTTGATAAGAAAATTCCGCAAATTCCACTAGAAAAGATAGACATGAACAAAAAATTTAAGCAAAGAGAAATAAGGACTAATATTTTATATACACCTTATTCTCATTGATGATCCAAAATTAAAAGAGAGTCATATGAGTTTATTCTTTTTTTATACTTTTATTTTTCCATTATTGTCTCATATCATCATAATATATTTCAGGGTGATAGGGACCTATATGCACACAGCATTTGGTGGGCTTTCTCATAGTTCCCTCTTCATACAAGATATTGAGATAGTCACTGCTATTATCACATAAGGATATAATGTCAGTGGAAGTGTTTCCTTCATTAATTCTCTCTCCATCCCCCACTGTCTCCCAGACCAACTCCCTGGCTCCACTGGCATTTCTCCTCCATTATCTAGAGTCCCTCTTATATCCCAATTACTCCCTAGATTCTGCATATGAGAAAAAACATATGACTCTTAATTTACTGTGGTTGGCGAATCTCACTTAATATAATGTTCTTCAGATCCATCCCTTTTCCTGCAAATGACATAATTTTGTTCTTCTCTATTGCTGAGTAGGATTTAATTAATGTATATTCCATAATTTTTCAATCCATTTATCTGTTGATGGATATCTGGATTGGTTTCATAATTTGGGTATTATGAACTGTGCTGCTATAAACATGGATATACATGTATTATAATATTCTGATTTCAGTAAACATGGATATGCATGTATTACCATAATATTCTGATTTCAGTCCCTTTGGAAAGATACCTAGGAATGGTATAGCTGGAACATACAGTGAGTCCACTCCCAGTTTTCTGAGGAATCTCCACACTGATCTCTATTGCAGCTGCTTTAATTTGCAGTTCTACTATCAGTGTTGAAGAGTTCCTATTTCCCCACATCCCTGCCAGTATATATTGTTGTTTGAATTCTTCATGATTGCCATTCTGATTGAGGTGAGATGGATCTCAGTGTAGTTTTGGTTTGCATCTCCCTGACTGTTAATAATGTTGAATATCTTTTCATGTATTTATTGGTCATTTGTATTTATTCTTTTTTGAAGTGTCTTATTTAGTTTAATTTCTCATTTCTTGATTGGGTTATTAATTTTTTTAATGTTAAGTCTTTTAAGTAATTTTGTATATTCATGATATTAGTCCTCTACCAGAGGACTAGCTGGCAGAGATCTCCCTTTGCGTAGGCTCTCTAGATTCTTGATGATTTCCTTTGATGAGTAGAAACTTTTTAGTATAATTCTGTCTCATATATTAATTCTTATTTTAATTTTCTGAACTGTGGCTGTCTTATTGAGGATATTTCTACCTGTGCCTACATGTCGGAATGTTGGACCTATGCCTTCCTCTAGTAACTTCAAAGTCTCTGGTCTTATTTACATGTCTTTGATCCATCTTGAGTTAACTCTTATAAAGGATGAGAGGTAGTGATTTAATTCCACTTTTTCTACAAATGGATTACCAGTTTTCCCAATAACATTTGTTGAATAGCTAGTCTTTTCTCCAAGATATGTTTTTGACACCTCTGTCAAAAGTAAGTTGGATATAAGTGTGTGTATTTGTTTCTGTATCTTTTATTCTGTTCCATTGGTCGATGTGTCAGCTTTTGTGTCATTAACATGCTGTTTTTACTACTATAGCTCTGTAGTATAATTGAAAGTCAGGTATTGTGATGCCTCCTGTATGATTCTTATTGCTGAGAACTATTTTGGCTATTCTGGATGTTTTGTTTTTTCAAACGTAATTTAGGAATGTTTTGTCCATCTCTGAGATGAATTACATTGGTATGTTGATAGATATTTCATTGACTGTAGATTGCTTTTAGTAGAATAATAATTTTGATAATATTTATTCTGCCAATCCAAGAGCATAGGAGATCTTTCCATCTTCTAAGATCTTTTTCAATTTCTTTCTTTAGCATTTTATAATTTTCATTGTAGAGGCCATTGACCTTTTTGGTTAGATTTATTCCTAGGTATTTTATTGTTTTTGAGGTATTGTGAATGTATTTGTTTTCTAGATTTCTTTTTCAGTGGATACATCGTTGTCAGGTAGAAAAGCTACTAATTTTTTTAGATTGATTTTTGTATCCTGCTACTTTGTTGAATTTGTTAATCAGATCGAGAAGTCTTCTAAGTCATGTCATCTGCAAATAGAGATAATTCAGTTCTTCTTTTTCCTGTTTGTATTCCTTTGATTTCCTTCTCTTGCCTTATCTCTTTGGATTTATTTAGTTTTGGTATTAAGGTAATACTGGTCTCATAGAAGGAGTTTGGAATTTTTCAATCTCTTTCTATTTCACAGAATAATTTTTGGAGTATTTGTTTTAGTTATTCTCTAAAGGTTTTATAGAATTCACCTGGGAATCTGTGTAGAACTGGACTTTTCTTTGATGGGAGGCTTTTTTATTGCTGATTCTCTATCTTTGCTTATGGTTGGTTTGTTTAGGTTTTCTATATTTTCTTGATTCAATTAAGTAGGTTTTGTGCAACTAGAAATCTGTCAATTTCTTCTGTGTTTTCCAGTTTATTGGAGTATATATTTTAAAAATAATTTCTGATAATCTCCTGGATATCCCTACTGTCTGTGGTGATATAAACTTTTTCATTCTTATTTTAATAATTTAGTTCAATTCTCTCCTTCTTTTGGTTAATTGGAGTATATTCTCTATACACATTTAAAACTATTCAATTTAAAACAATATAGAAGCCGGGCGTGGTGGCACACGCTTGTAATCCCAGCATTCGGGAGGGAGGCTGAGACTGGAGGATCCGGGTTCGCGGCCAGCCTCAGCTACCTAGTGAGACACTCTGCAACTTAGTGAGACTCGGTTTCAAAATAAAGAATAAAAAAATAGGGCTGGGGGTATAGCTTGGAGGTAGAATGCCTCTGAGTTCCATCCCCAGTACCAAAAAAAAAAAAACAACAAAAAACAAAACAAAACAAAAATATAGAAGAAGAGACTTCCATAAGTAAAAGAGAACACTATTTAATTTCAAGTGTTTTCAGAATGATCAAGTAGGTTTATCTTAATCTTGGAGAAATATGTATTTTTAAATTGAATATAATGCTTATTAAGACATGCTGGAAACCACGGAAGCTATAGTTCCATGTAGGCAGGAATAAGAAATGCAGAATTAGTTATGAATCTTCACATTAAATTTTTCTGCCTGGCACTGTGAAGCTTACTGAGGCTTTCATTCTCTTAGAAGCAAAAAAATAAATAACAAAAATAGCAGTAATGTGTTGCAAGAGAAAATTTAGAAACATAATGTTTCTCAGTATGAAATACTTTGCATACCTCATGTCTGAATTTACATCAGAATTGTGAGGGAAAAGTTGTCATGTCATGGTTCTCCTAGAAGAATTATGAAATATGCATTTGGGAAAGCTATAATAGGATGTTTTGATGAGAGAAGGACAAATAACTTTCAACATGTAACAAGGAATGCTCATATCATTTTAGACCTGATGTTGAGATTTTTTTCCTTTGAAGTTTTAAAACAATGTTAATTATAGGTAAGTGATAATATTGGTAATATAAAGAATATATCTTCTATTCATATACAACCGAATAATAAAAAGCACCAAAAGGAAAATACATATAATCCACATGACATGTGGAATTTCCAAAACTTTAAGGATCCAGAATAAGACCTTATACCATACCCCATGTGAATCACATGACCTTTGCAGGATTTCTGCTCATTCCTGAAGGATGCACTGTCATGATCTCTCTGATACCAAGTAAGGTGCTTCTTGTTCCTACTGGCAACCTGTATCCAATGATGCTGACATAGTCACAAAGTAAATGTCACACTATCCTAATTTTGAAAATAATTAAAGTACATTGCTACTTCAAAGCTTCCTGGAGAATCATCTGAATTCTTTTATTACATTTATGGCAGTTTAATACCTACTAGCTGAGAGAGTCAACATCAGAAGTGATTCAAAGCATTGAGAACTAAAATGGGATTTTAAGGTCTAATAATATGGTGGTCACCTGTTATGAGGACACTGTTACTGATGCAAAGCATGATTAATTCCTGGCATGATGTCACCATTGCCATTTCCAAAGCATTTGCCTGTGATAAACTGGGGTGGGATACCCCAGAATGTACCATATCCCAGGAATATCAAAAGTTCAGAGAAAGAATTATGAAATTGAATGGTTGTTACTGGATGTAAATTATGTATTACAAAATGATATTGCCTAATGGTTTTGGACATAAGAGGATAGAATATATCATGTCACCATTGAAGACAAAAGATGCAGTCATATCTTGGAGAAGGATACAAACACTCTCACTATTAAAGCTGCTGTTTCAGAGATAACATTTTGTTACATCAGATTAGTATGACCTGAGGTACATGGTTAACAGTCATTAATTTGGCCATCCCTGTCAGGAAGAGTAATAGGAAGATTACAAATTCATTTGAGCATAAAACAGTATATATTCACCATTTAGTCCCAGGGCTTTGTTAACTGTCTTGCTTTCTTTCACTATATAGCCAAGGAATTCTGCATCATCTGACTGTTCTGTGATATATCACATTGGTCCACTGTATTGACAACATCATATTAAACTAAGTCACCATAGTGTTACCTATGCCAGAGGTCTTTATAAAGCACATTTACTACAGAGGATAGCAGATAAATATATGAAGAACCAGAGCCTGCCATGACTGTAAGTAATTCAGGGGTCCAGTTGCCCATTTCATACCTAGAGATCTCCAAAGTAAAAGAAAAATTATTACATCTCACATCTTCCACCACTAAGAAGGAAAGATAATACTTGAAAGACAGTATATTCCACACTATTAATACTGATCTGGTCTATTTATTGATGACACAAAAGGCTGCTCAGAACAGGACAAGGTTTAAGTCCTTATGCTTGGGCCTTAATACCTAAAAGTCCTTATAATATTAGAACATCTATAATGGCAAAAGATTCTGTGAGAGTTCTCTCAAAAGTCCTACTTGAATAATCTGGAACTTTTGGGGTAGCAATGCAGTTTGAAGATCTTTCCTGTGCATAGTAATATATGCAAGATAGCATATCCATAAAAGAAGCACTAATCTAATTAGCCAAAATCACTTGGCCAGTTGAAAAATACAGCATCTATATTTGTTCCCTCAGTGCTGGCAGAATGAGCACAATAATGAAAGCAATATGATGATAGAAATGGAAGCTATGCACAGGCCCAAGAGTTGGGTCTTCTACTAAACAAGGCAGATAAAATTATTGCCACTTATGACATCCCATCAAAAGCATGGCCAATGCTCAGCCCCCAATATAATCTTTCAAGGAAACCAACCACCATGTGATGGAAAGTTGATTGCATCATACTGCTTCTACTTGGGGTGGTGGTAATTCATCTTGATTATATTCAATCACAACCAGAGGTATGAGTTTTTCTTTCCTGGCTACATGGCCTCAGCCAGAATAAGGAGTGGTTGATCAACCAACACAGTATGTACAATATTACATCAGACCATGAAATCCACTTTATAGCAGCAAAGGAAATTTAGCAATAAAATACATGGGAATGGAACCCACCAGTTATCACATATCACATGACTAAAAGTTGGCTGGAAACAGTGGCAGAATCAATTTTTAAAGGTAACAATTAGGGTAGCAACCTGGAATTGAGTTCTCCTGAACTATTAGCATATACACAAATAGATTCAGTAATGTTTGTGTCTACACAAATACATAAATTTTATATATTGATATATTTGTATTAAAGATATTAAAGTTTATATAAAATAAATTTAGAAAGATGAAATGACTATAGACTAAATAACAGACTTAATTCTTAATTTATTCTTTTTTTAAAAAAATATACTTTTATTGCTGAATTGTAATTATACATCACAGTGAGGTTTAAAGAAATTAAAATATACATGCACACAGTGCTTGGTGTGTTTCTCACTGGATCCCATTTATTTCATGATGTTTTGATATTTGGTTTCTGTAAAATTCGAAGTTAACAATATTGTCAGTGAGAAACATGATAAAAATTGGTTCATTATTTTTTAAAATCTTTAGTTGTTGATTAAGAATCATCAAAGATATGTTTCTACATTTAGATTTTCTTGACACTTCGTTTAAATGGCTATAAGTGGAAAAGTCTACTTCTCCATAATATATCATAATATTCACCCCTCAGTCCTATCCATAACATAAATATGTTTTTTTTCCTTAAAATTAGCAGTGTTCTTGCAAGTTTCAGAAAGTGTTACATTTATATATTTTAAATAAACTCCTGCAAATTCACTGAATATCTTTATTTGGGAGATTTTAGATAGCTAATAAAAAGCTACCACTTTCTGTTTAATTCAGGTACAAAAAAATTGTATCATATAATGACAGCAACATTTCTAAGTGTCTATTTTCCAAATACACTCTCCACAGTATATTTTATTTTATTTCATAAAATAAAAGCCAGTTTTTGTCATTGTTAAACTGTTCTCTTTGCTTGAAGAGGTAATTTAATGTGCCAAAATTGATTTTATAAGGTTGAAGTATACTGAAAGCCACTTATCATCAAAAAGAGTTTAGTAAATTTAGAACATTTTTGTAGGATAATAACAGAGATGTGTAATTTTAATCATGATCATTGTGCTCTTAAATACTTTCCCTCGAGCCAGGCATGGTGGTGCATGCTTGTAATCCCAGTATTTGGGAGGCTGATACCGGAGGATCTGGGTTCTCGGCCAGCCTCAGCTACCTAGTGAGGCACTCCACAACTTAGTTAGACCCTGTTTCAAAATAAAGAATGAAAAATAGAGCTGGAGGTATAGCTCAGAGGTAGAACTTCCCTGAGTTCAATCCCCAGTACCACACACACACACAAAAAAATACTTTCCCTCAAGATATTTGCATGATAAGTTTCCATTTCATTATGAAACATTATAATAAATGTATTGTAATTTTTGCATGTTCAAATAAAACTTTATTCATAAAAATAGTTTGGCTACTGTTTTCTTTTTTTATTGGTGCATTATTTAATCATACATCTTAATGAGGTACTAGCTGGTAGAGACATACATGCACACAGCACTTGTTTAACCCTTCCCCAATCCCACCCCGTTCCCTCCCCCTATCCCCCTTCTCTTTGGCTTAGTGATCAACTTGACTTTGATATGTTTGTGAGTGTACATCATGTGCATTAGGATGTTTCCCACTCTCTCTTCCCATCACCTTTAGTTAGGTCACCTTCTTTGCTCATGTAAGATTTCTCCTTCTTCTTATAGAGTCCCTCTTATGACCCACTTTTTCCCTAGCTTCTGCATATTAGGGAGAGTATCTGATTTTTTACTTTTTGTGACTGACTAATCTCACTTAGCATAATGTTTTCTAGATCCGTCCATTTCCCTGCCCATGACATGATTTTGTTCTTCTTTATGGCTGAGTAAAATTCCATTGTGTACATGGCAAAACTGGTTAATCATATGCAGAAAAATGGAAATAAGCCCCACTTTCTCATCTTACAAAATAGTCAATTCAAGATGGATCAACAACCTAGAAATCAGACTAGAGACCTTGCAGCTACTTAAAGAGGGCATAGGTCCAACACTTCACCACATAGCACAGATGAAAACTTTCTCAATAAGACCCCAAAGGCACAAGCAATTTAAAGGAAACTCAATACATGGGATTGCATAAACTGAAGAGCTTCTGTGCAGCAAAGGAAACTATCAAGAACATCAACAGAAAACCAACATAATGGGAGAAAAATTTTGCCAACTACTCCCCTAATAGAGGACTAATATCCAGAATTTACAGAGAACTCAAACTCACCACTAAGAGAACAAACCAATCAAAAAAATGGGCAAGGGAACTAAATAGACACTTCACAAAGGAAGAAATATAAATGGTCAATAAATGTATGAGGAAATGTTCAACATCATTAGAAATCAGAGAGATGTAAATCAAAACTACCTTGAGATTTCATCATCTAATTGATTGCTCAATTAGAATGGCAATCATTAAAAACACAATAAATGCTGTGGAGGGTGTGGAGAAGTGGGAATTAATACATTGTAGGTGAGATTGCTAATTAGTACAACCACTTTGGAAAACAGTATGGAGGATTCTCAGACAAATGGGAATGAACCTATCACATGACCCAGCAATATCACTTCTGGGCATCTACCCAACAGAATGAAAACCAAACTACCAGACTAATGCATGTGTATCTATGTTTATAGCTGCACAATTTACAATTGCAAACTATGGAAACAGCCAAGATGTTCATTAACAGATGAGTGGCTACTGTTTTCTTTTCCTTCTATATTTGGATGAATAAAAATTGTTCACGTTGTAAGTAAAAGTGTAAATGAGGTGGAGTATTCTTCATTTCATTGTGTTTAGGTTTTTTTTTTTAATTAAATTTTCCGAATTGATGGCATTTTGTTCATTTTTAACTGCTGCTGCTTTAGTGTAAAGGTTTGTTAATGAATCATTTGTGTAATGCATTTCTCCTATAGTAATATCTCTGAACAACAATTAAGAATCATATTTTTTACCTTTATAGCAGGCAAACTAATATGTTCTTAACTGTTTAATAAACAATATTTTTATTATTAAATATTTCTATAAATTAACTCCAGTATATTTTTTCTTTTACTGGTCCACTCATGTGACTATCATGTTTGCTTTTATATTTTGAGGCAGATTCTTTGAAAATATAAAAGTGAGATGTGTTAAACATCTGTACTTCCCTTCAACAGAAAATCTCTGGTGCTATGTAATTTGTCTTAATTTGTTTTCACAAAATCTCTGGAAATGTTTTGTTTCCTCTAAAGTACTTGCTGCTAAACAAAATACATTTTAGAATTTGTGCCATATGGTCTTCTAGCAAAATCTGAGCCATATTTAAAATAGCAAGAAGAAAAAAATGTTTTTTGAATGCTACAAACTTTTTAATTTGAAGCAAAATTTATAAGACAAGATGAACTATTTTAGTGTGAACACTTGACATTTAGTACAATCACAATGACATGTAACCAACCATATCTATCTAGCTCCATAATATTTTCCTCACCCCAAAAGAACATCTCATACTCATTAAGCAGTTACTCCTCATTCCTCTCTCTCTCCAGGCTCTGACAAACAAAAATTTGCTTTCTGTCTCCATTGCTTTAGCAATTCTAGATCTTTCATATAAATGAATCTGACAATAGGAGCCATTTTGTGTTTAGCTTTTTTCATTTAGCATGTCTCCAGAATTTATTCATACTATAAAATTTTGTAATTAATCCCTTCATATGGCTAAATGATATTCAATTTTATGTATGTATCACAATTTTTTTTATCCATTTATCAGTCAATAGACATTTTTCTTTCTGCCTATTAACTATTATATTGCTGATGTGTACATGTGTACAAGTTAATTTTTGAGCACCTTTTTCAATTTAGCTGGGTATATGCTGTACTTAGGTTTGGAATTTCTGGGTAATATGTGAATCCTATGTCTAACTTTTTGAGGAACTGGAAAACTGTTTTACATAGCCGCAAAAATATTTCTCACCAGCTAAGTATAGGGGATCTAGTTTCTCTATATCCTTGCCAACACTTGTTATTTTCTTTTTTAAATTATACTCATTCTTGTGTTTTCTCTTTGTTTGTTTTTTTTGTTATTGCTGAGAACTGAACCCAGAGACATGGTACCACTGAGCTACATGCCCAGCCCTATTTTTTTTTTTAAACAGGATCTCACTAAGTTACCACATATTGGCATCAAACCTGCAATCCTGTCTCAGCATCCCAAGAACTGGGATTACAGCCGTGCACCACTGTGCCTGGCCATTTCAGTGGTTTTGAAGTAGTTCCTCATCATAGTATTGATGACTGATAATGTTGCCAAATATGTATGTGCTTTTTAGCCATTTGGATTTTTTTTTTCTGTGTGTATGTGTGTGTGTGTGTGTAGTACTAGGGATTAAACCCTAGGCCATATATATATATACCCCTAGCCATATATATATATGCTCATATATATACATATAAATATATACATATGTATATATATATATATATATATATATATATGATCAATTGCTAAATTGATATGATCCTTCTGTATCAGCCTCCCATGTACTGGCTCCGTAGTGCTGCATTGCCTGGCTGGATATGTTCTTGAGAGAAATGTCCACCCAAGCCATTTGCTCATGTTTAAATAGGGTTATTTATTGTTGTATGTATTGTGTACTAGATACTTACTTGACATCTGTATATGATTTGAAGATATTTTATTATTCTCCAGGTGTATTTTCACTTGCTTGCTAATATATCTTTTAATGATTTTTTTTTTTAATTCTGGAGGTGTATTTACTTTTCATATTTTACTCATGGTTGTTATATCTAAGAATGTATTGGAAAATTCAAGATCATGAAGACTACTATGTTTTCTTCCAAGAGCTTTATTATTTTAGCTCTTATGGCTACTTGACCCATGTTAAGCTAATTTTGTGTATGATAAAAAGTAAGGAGGCGGGCGTGGTGGCGCACACTTGTAATCCCAGCATTCGGGAGGCTGAGACCGGAGGATCCAGGTCCTTGGCCAGCCTCAACTACCTAGTGAGACACTCCGCAACTTAGTGAGACCCTGTTTCAAAATAAAGAATAAAAAATAGGGTTGGGGGTATAGCTCAGAGGTAGAATGCCCCTGAGTTCAATCCCCAGTACTGCAAAAAAAAAAAAAAAGATACAAATTCATCTTCTTGTGTATAGATAGCCAATTGTTCCCGCATTATTTCTGGAATCTCAATTTTATTTTATTGGTTAAAATATCTAGGCTTGTGCTACTATCATACTTTTTGATTATTATAGTTTTGTAATAAGTATTGTGGTCTTCTAACTTTGATTTTCAGTAGTCCTATGGCTTTTTAGGACTCCTTGCAATTATCTACAAATTGAGGACAAGCTTTTCCATTTATGCAAAATTAGCCTTTAGAATTTTCATAAATACTGCATTGAATCTTTAGATCCCTTTGAATAATGTGACCATAATACCAGATATATTTGCCAATGTAATTGCCATTATCAGAGTTCTTCATTTCTTCATATGGATTTTAATTGTTGTATAGTGTGTTTTTAATTTCAATTTGAAGTTCCTTAACATTTCTTATAGGGCACATCTACTGGCAACAAACTAACTCAGCTTTTGTTCATTTTGGAATGTAAAAATTTCTCCTGTTTTTGTAGTATGATTTTGCTGAATTTTGGGTTAACAGTTTTTGTTTTTTGTTTGTTTGTTTTTGCACATTGAAATGTAATCTCACTCCTGGCTTTCATGGTTTTTTTTGAGAAGTGTGTTGATCTTACTGAAAATCTATTGTATATAACAAGCCACTTGTCTCTTGCTGCCTTTAAGATTCTCTCCATGTCCTTGACATTTGTCAATTTTATTATAACATGTATAGAGTAGATCTGTTTCCATTAATTTTTTAAAATTTTGTTGAAATTATTGAGCTTATACATTTATGCATTTTTAGAAAGTTTTCAGCCATTATTTCTTTAAATATTTTTTCTGATTTCTCTTTTCCTGGTATTTCAATTATGTATATATTGATACACTTGATGGCATCATAAATGCATCTTAGGTTCTATTCATCTTTCTTCACTTATTTTTCATTATTTTCCTTATTCTACATAATTTGATTTACCCTATGTTCAAGGTCATGGACTTTTTTTTTCTGATTGCATGCTCAAACCCTCTATTGAAACCTTCTAGTAAGCTTTGCTTTTTAATTGCTGTATTTTTCTATTTTTCATTTCAAAATTCCTATCTTTTTTTTTTTTTTTTTGCAGTACTGGGGATTGAACTCAGGGGTATTCTACCTCCGAGCTATACCCCCAGCCCTATTTTTTATTCTTTATTTTGAAACCGGGTTTCACTAAGTTGCGGAGTGCCTCACTAGGTAGCCGAGGCTGGCCGAGAACCCGGATCCTCTGGTCTCAGCCTCCCAAATGCTGGGATTACAAGCCTGCGCCCGGCTTTCAAAATTCCTATCTTTTGAGCCCGGCATGGTGGCGCATGTTTGTAATACAGCATTCAGGAGGCTGAGACCGGAGGATCCGGGTTCGCCGGGCTACCTAGTGAGGCACTCCGCAACTTAGTGAGACTCGGTTTCAAAATAAAGAATAAAAAATAGGGCTAGGGAGCCGGGCGTGGTGGCGCACGCTTGTAATCCCAGCATTCGGGAGGCTGAGTCCGGAGGATCCAGGTTCGCAGCCAGCCTCAGCTACCTAGTGAGGCACTCCGCAACTTAGTGAGACTCGGTTTCAAAATAAAGAATAAAAAATAGGGCTGGGGTATAGCTCGGAGGTAGAATGCCCCTGAGTTCAATCCCCAGTGCCGAAAAAAAAAATTCCTATCTTTTTATATTTGTATTTTTTGTTTTATTATTATTGTTATTGTATGTTTATTGATTATTTTAATTAATTCATTCATAACTCTTAATTTCATTTATTCTTTTTTCTCTGGTTTCCTTTGAGCTCTGAGTATTTTTAAGAGTTTTTTTTTTTTTTTAATCTTTATCTTGTTAAGTGTAATATATATGTTTCTTCAAGAAACGTTTCTGTTAATTTGTTTTGTGACTATATTTTCTTGATTATTTGCAGTTTCATAACTTTTGCTGACAACCAGAAATTTTGAATACTATAATGTAGTTACTCTAAAACTTAGATTTTCACTCTTTTAGGGGTTTATTTTGTGGCTTACTATAGATTTTAGCTGTATGTTTAGTGCCTTTTCTAAACTATTTTTAAAAGTCTGTAATTTCTTCATGTGTAGATGTCGGAGACACTGATTCTCTAATTTGTGTCCAGTCAGTGTTTTTTCAGAAATTTTCCAAAAAACTAGGGGGGAAGATAGAGAAGGAGAGGGAAAACAAGAGGAAAAGTGATATAGGCATAGGAAGATTCAGAGATAGAGAGAGGAGAAAAGAAAAAAATACAGCAATCCTACCCTAGCCTTTGCAGACTGCTTCGGTACTGAGGTTCCTTAGCCAGATTACTTATACCTGTGTCTTAGCCTGGCCTACATGCAGTGAGACTAGATTTCTTCCAGGTGCAAAAGGTAAGATCCTTTCCAGACTTTTCTGAACATGTACCTTAAGTATATGCTGTGGCTTTCCTACATGTCCCTATGCACAAGGTTACTTTTGAATGTTCTAGTTTTTCCACAGATACTTTACCCTGCTTTTCCTCTTAGACTTAGAACATTTTATTGTAGGCTTCAACCTTAATCTGTTGTCCCAGGAAGCTATAGTCTCATGCTTTGCCTTATAATATGGTCAAGGAATACCTGCTGCTGTCTTTCTGCAGAGTTTTGAGACTAACTAACCCCTTGCATCAGTCCTTCAAATAGCTCTCAGGTTATTATTCTTTGAGAATAAGGTGGGCTTTACTCCCTTTGTAAATGCAAGTTGTTGTTTTTAAGATCACTGCAGAACCAGCAAGGTAGGGTAGGGTGGAGGAGGAGGAGGGTTGGGGAGTGAGGGTAGGAAGAAAATAAAAATCCCACATTTTTTTTTAAGTTGCCTCTTCCTTGATTCAGTATTTTCTTGATTCTACAAAGCTTTGTTTTTCAGAGCTTTAACAAAATTGATTCTGATAGTTTTGCATGATTTTTCAATATTTTTGTAGAGAGGCCTTCAGATGTGTCTACTCTGCCATGTTTACTGACTTGTGATTCTTCTATGAGCTTTTGTCTTTATTAAAATTGAAATGTCAAAAGTAGTTTCTAAACATGAGAT
>PVLC010020927.1:0-28619 GCA_004027655.1 Graphiurus murinus
AATGCTGGGATTACAAGCGTGCGCCACCACGCCCGGCTCAAATATTTCTTTAATGTAAACTTATGTTTTGAATTTATTTCGGTTAATTGGAGATACCTAGCATGGATTTTCCTTAAGCTGTAGTACATGATTGTATTAATTGGCCATAACAAAATACCATGGACATTAAAACATTAAAAAAAATGTTTTTAAACTTTTGAAGGCTTAAAGTCTAAGTAGAAATTTCCAGTTGCTTTGATGCTGGTGAGGGCTCTCTTCCTGCCTTGCCAATGGCTCCCTTCTTGCTAGGTCCTCCACTGCGCTTTACTTACCTGTGTCAGAGGAGGAAAAAGAGGTTGAAGTCCTGGTGTCTCTTAGAAGGACATTATGCAGGGGTATTTACTTTTATGTTTCAATGTAAAACTGCAACGTTTTTCTATTATCTTCATCTCTTCTGTTGCTTTGTATCATTCTTTCTGGCCTCTAATGACTTTATTTTTCACTACTTATTTTTATTGGTGCATTGTAATTATACATTATGATGAAGTTCAGAGTGATAGAGACATACATGCACTATTTTTGATAATGGCAAAATCCACTGAATGTATTGTGTGATGAGATTTTTTGTAATGCCTGAAAATTCAGAGCAATCATTTTCTTAATGTGGAGAGTTTAGTAGTGCACTGAATACTTCAATCTTCTTTATGAATAATGCTCTAAGAGACTATTTATACTCCAGTTTTTTTCTGGAATTATGTGCTCATTGCCTACTAAAAATATATTTTCAAATCTCAGAGGCTATATTCTGGTGGTTAATAAGAGTTTCTATACTACATAGTAAATAACTCTTTCAAGCAACTATGAGCTTAACCTTAAAATTCGTAATGCCAAATGTTTGTGGATTTGGTACAATAAGTATACTAATCATGTGATATAGGGATTATTTAATGCTATTTTAATGATGGTTGAATCATCAGTTTACATAAAGGTTTAACAAGTCTCTAAAGTTAGGCCTCTGATTAATAAATGAGTAAAAATAAAAGACGTCAGTCTATTTGTCTACAGTAAGAATTTGGTTGTTTTTTGGTAATTTATGATTTATTACAATGCTAGAGAGCTCAAAATGATTTTGCCGTGGTTTGAGTTCACATTAAATTTAATATTATTTTATTATACATTTTTTTTTTTTTTTTTTGCTATTGAGGATTGAACCCAGGGGCATTCTACCTCCAAAATACACCTCCAAACTGATTTTATTTATTAATTTGAAACAGGGTTTCATCAAGTTGCTAAGGCTGGTTGTAAACTTGCGATCCTCCTGTCTCAAAATCTTTCAAATATTAGAATTACAGGCATATGCCACCATGCCTGGCTACTCATACATATCTTTACTTGCCTTAAAGTATTCTTATAAGTATTTTTTTTTTTAAATTTTCTCCCAAGAGAGCAGGTAATCACCAGAAGGTGATTAGGCTAATAAATACCCCCAGGGCTCCTATGTATTGTTATTGATAGCATTATTATTTTCTTTGTGTGTGTTGTATATTCTAGGGGAAAAATATCACATTCTTATAATGGAACCTATATACTTCATTATCTTCTTTTTGGAAAAAAATCTCTTATTGCCTTAGAGTTAACCAAAACTGCCTTCAGGTTTTAGCAGGGTATAATATGAATAAATATTTGTAGATATTGAATAGACATGAATTCAAGTTATCTTTTTGAGAGTATAAAATTTGTTTCTTCCTACAGTGTATATTTATTTTACATGCCTTATAAATTTTGGAATATGAATAGGAATTTATATTATAATATATAGCCTTAAGGTCTCTCTATACAAAAATAGTGTTTGATTGCACTCAAAAAATTATAAAAGAAGTAAAAACTATGTAGAAAATGAATCTGCTAATTGCATGTTGCATAAATGATACAAGAGCCAGAAAACTTGAATTATTGAGCTATAATTTAATCATTGTGTCACAGTAGGTTTATAAAAATAAAACATGCTTTTATGTTATCACTAGGATTTCATGATAGATATATAGTTCCATAACTCAGAGTAGCCTGTTACTTAGTTCATATTTAATTTTATTGTACATATAAAGACACAATTATAATGAGAAATGTTCTCAAAATCAGGAAGGGAAAAAGTAAGATATCATCATTCATATTTAAGGGAAGAAAAGTATACCTTAATAAATTAATTCCTAAATCAAAAATACTAGATGAACCATATAATATATTCCCTAATTTATGATAACAGAACTAAGGCTTAGATTTTATTCATATAATATAAACTCTTAAGATAATACCAAAGGAAACAGAAATAAAAATGTACTCCTTTCTTATGCCTTATTATTGAGGGAAAAGGGAGTTTCAGGGTTGAGAGGAGGATATAAATTACTTGAAAAAGCATGAATATTTTGGAGTTCTAATATTCATATTGTGTGAACTGAAGTATTTATGGTACGTCTATAATTGAACTACACAACCTTAGAGAAAAGTTTGCTGATTCAACTTTGTTACAGGAAATATTTTTTTAAACATCTCTGTTGTTACACATTATCTAAAAGGTGGCAAATTTTTTTCTAAATAAAATTAACAAACATATATCAACTGGCTAATATTTACAGCAAAGTAGCAGATTGTTGCTAATTTTATTGAGTTTTAGCTAATTATCTAAAAAATGATCACTGACTTTATTAAAAATAATGACAAGAAATATAAACTGAGTTTATCTTTCATTCTTGACATTTTTTTTAGTATTTTAACAGGAAGTAAGCATATTTATAATATTTAAAATACTTGCTTAATCATAATTATATTATTTCCATAGATTGATGGCATGGTATATCATGTTAATAAGAGCTTTTAAAATATATGCTTTTAAAGTAAATATTTCTTAAACTTACACTAAGGAATGATTAACCAATAAAAGATAAGATAAACTATTGATGTTGCCATGGTTCTATTTTCAAAGGTCATCAAATAATACAACAATTAAAATCAAAGATATAATACTCAAATTTTCAAAAATACAAGAAAAAATATTATCTTTCCAAACTATATTTTGAGAGATTAAAGATTAAAATAACATGGTGTAAATATAGTATTTGACATACTTAGAACTGGTTTTTAAGGAAAAGTCAGTATTTTTATTGTAGTAGTGGATTAATTTTCAGGAAAATGTGTATTTAAGTGAATAGGTACATTAGAAAACTCTGAAACGTTAATGTTAAAAGTAGCTTACAGTGAGCCTTGTAATGGAAATATATTTGCTTCCTTAGAAATATATATTATATATTTGAAATTCAAGATTGTTAGGACAAAACTTTTTCTTCAGTTGATGAAAGAAACCACTTTATCATGACAAGACTATCTTCATCAATGGTGTGCTGAAATAATGCTTTAGTACTGTCATTTTATATCATTCCCACCAGTGCCTTTACTGATTATTCTATTGGTTAGACTATCCTTGCTGACAATTGTGCAATTCACTCATTCAATGGATGTTATTTATCTACTTATTTATCAATCAGTTTAAAGTTGTATAGTCAATCATAGATATAAAAGCCAGTCTATAGTAGGGGATGTTAATGATAATGTGATCTTGAGTCTCTAAGCTCTTTCTTTCCTGTTGTATAGGAAAACAGCATTTCCTTGCATTGTCCAGAGAGGTGGAGTATAAAACCAAAATAAAGTCACTGAAAACAATTAACAATATTTTTTGTAATTTTGATTGTATTTTTTGGTCACTTTGAAGTTACAGGAAATATTTTATGACTTTTTAATAAAAAGATGATATATGTTAACATATTTTCTTATAAGTTTAATTCAGTGTTTTAGAGTTTGGGGGAAAATATAGTAGTTAAATATTAAAAGGTAAATTGGGAAAAGCGGGAATAAAACTTGAGTCACAACACCAAAATATCTAAGAGTGAGCCCTAGCAATTAATTTTACAAGCATCATCTTTGGAAGAAAAAGTTTTGCAAATGATTTGTTTACTGATTTGCATGTACAAATGCAGTCTCTACTTACTATTTTGGTCTTTGGAAAACAAAAGCTTTGGTATCAGCGAAGCTCTGAGATGTCTCACATTCATAGTTTTAATTCTGTATAAAGTAAAATTTAAAACCAAATTTGAAAGATGAGCAAAAATGCACATTTTTAAAAGTCATTGTAGTAAAAGGGAGGCTGAGACAGTAGAATCCAGGTTCGTGGCCAGCCTCTGCTATTTAATGAGGCCCTCCTCAACTTAGTGAGACCCTTTTTCAGAATAAAGAATAAAAAATAGGATTGGGGGTATAGCTTGGAGGTAGAATGCCCCTGGGTTCAATTCCCAGTACCACAAAAAAAAAAAAAAGAGTCCTTGTGCCAGGTGTGGTGGTACCTTCTTGTAATCCCAGAACGTGGGAGACTGAGACCAGAGGATCAGGCTTGTGGCCAGTCTCAGCTACTTAGTGAGGCCCTCCGCAACTTAGTGAGGTCTTTTACCTGCGTCAAAATAAAGAATAGAAAATAGGACTGGGGGTGTATCTCAGAGGTAGAATGCCACTGGGTTCAATCCCCAGTACCACCACTAATAATAATAATAATAATAATAATAATAATAATAATAATAATAATAGTCCTTGTTTCCATGTAGACAAATGATGGAAAATATTCTTAAATAAAAATATATTGATATTATTCCACTATTGGAGCAGTAGCTGGGAAAGATTTTCTCCCATTCTGTGGGCTCTCTGTTGAGGTTCTTGATAGTTACCTTTGCTGCACAGAAGCTCTTCAGTTTAATGCAATCCCACGTATTAATCTTCCTTTGAGGTGCTTGTGCTTTTGGTGTCTTATTGAGAAAGTTTTTACCTGTGCCTGTGTGTCGGTCTTATGCTCTCTTCAAGTAGCTACAAGGTCATCGGACTGACTTCCAGGTCTTTGATCCATCTTGAATTGACTCTTGTGCAGGGTGAGAAAGTGGTTAGCCTATTTTGCCAACACCATTTTTCTAAAAGGTTATCATTTTTCAGTCAATGTTTTTGGCTCCTTTGTTAAAAAACAATTGACTGTAAGTGTGTGGGTTTGTTTCTGAGTCTTCTATTCTGCTCCCATGCTCTATATGTCTGGTTTTGTGTCAATACCATGCTGCTTTTATTACTGTGGCTTTGCAGTATAGTTTGAAATCAGGTATTGTGATGCCTCCTGCATAGTTCTTGTTGCTGAGAACTACTTTGGCTATTCTGGGCTTTTTGTTGTTCCAAGTGAATTTAAGGACTGATTTTTTTTTTTTAATGTCTGTGAGGAGTGACCTTGATCATTTAATAAGTATCACATTGAATCTGTAGGTCACTTTTGGGAAGATGGCCATTTTGATGATATTTATTCTGCCAATCCAAGAGCATGGAAGATCTTTCCAATTTCTAAGGTCTTCTTTGATTTTTTTTTCAACTTTTTATAGTTTTCCTTATAGAGGTCTTTTACCTCCTTGGTTAAGTTTATTCCTAAGTATTTTATTTTACAGGGTGCTATTGTGAGTGGAATTGTTTTCTGGATTTCTTTTTCACCGGATTTATGATTTGAGTACAGGAAAGCTTCTAATTTTTTAATATTGATATTTTATCCATGTGGGAAGCTAGTCTTTGAGAAACCTAGCTCTTTTTTCCTAATTACCTCTTGTCCTTGCAGCTGTGCCCATTCAGGATTAATCTGTCCAAGAATGTGGACTCCCATGCTCTGGTCACCCAGTGATTTTATATTAGCATAGGGTGGTCACACTTACTCTGACTATGACTTATGGCGGGTTACAGGATATATGAAGCATCTGACAATTTAGATAGGTATGCTTTTGCTAATTTGGAAGTTGAAGGATTGTAGCTCAAGGACTTTGCTGAGATCAAGGTTCAAGAAAAGAAGCATGTGATTCTTGATGCATTGTATAACAATTGACCTTAGAATTGTATATAAGCTGTACTTGAAATAAACTCAGTGACACAGTATTTTACTGTGATCCCTACCAATATCTTTGTTCTCTGTCTCTTTCTCTCAATCTTCACTTTCCTCCTTCAGGTTTGTTCGATGTTGCTGGCTGGCCCGACATCTCCAGACACTGAAGAATTTATTGATTAGTTTGTAAGTTTTTTGGTTTACTTTGTTGGGTCTTCTAAGTATAGTATCATGTCATCTGCAAAAAAGAATAGTTTTAGTTCTTCTTTTTCTATTTTTACACCTTTGATTTTCTTCTCTTGCTTTATTTTTCTGGCTAGAGTCTCAAGTACTATATTGAACAGAAGTGGTGATAATGGAAATCCTTGTCTTGTTCCTGATTTTAGTGGGAACTCTTGCTAGAATATACAGAGAACTCAAGAAACTCACAGCTAAGAAAACAAACAACTCAATCAAAAATGGGAAAATTATCTAAATAGACACTTCACAAAAGAAGAAATACAAATGGCCAATAAATGTATGAGGAAATGTTCAACATCATTAGCAATCAGAGAGATGCAAATCAAATAAAAACTACCTTGAGATGTCACCTAGCCCCAATTATAATGGCAATCATCAAAAACACAAACCACAAATGTTGGCAAGGGTATGGAGAAGTGGGAACCCTAATACATTGTTGGTGGGATTGCAGATTAGTGCCACCACTTTGCAAAACAGTATGGAGGATCCTCAGACAAATTAGAATGAATCTACCACATGATCCTGCAATACCAGTTCTGGGTATCTACCCAAAAGAATGGAAACTAAACTATCAGACCGATGCATATGTATCTATGTTTATAGCTGCACAATTCACAATTGCCAAACTATGTAACTGGCCAAGATGTCCATCAACAGGGGGATAGATTATAAAACTATAGGATATGTACACAATGGAATTTTACTCAGCCATAAAGAAGAACGAAATCATGTCACTTGCAGGGAAATGTATGAAACTGGAAAACATTATACTAAGTGAGATTAGTCAGCCACAGAATGTTAAAATTTGTATGTTCTTCCTAATATTCAGAAGCTAGGGAAACAGTGGGACATAAGAGGGACTCTAGAGGAAGAAGGAGAAACCTTAGATGAGCAAAGAAGGTCACTTAACTGAAGTTAATGGGGGAGGGAAACACCCTAATGCACATGATGTACTTTCACAAACATATCAAAGTCAATAACTAAACTGAACATGAGAAGGAGGGAGGAAGAGAGAGTGGGACAGGAATTGGGGAATGGTTAAATGAGAGATGTGTGCATGTATGCCTTTATCAGCTTGTACCTAACAAAGATATATAATTGCAATGTACCAATAAAAAATAAAATAAAATAAAAAATATATTAAGTTGTAGAACTAACTTGTAATAAATATAATCTGTTACATTTATTAAATATAGTATTTTAATACAGGTTTAATTAGTACAAATCTGGTAATCTTAGAAGCAGCACTACTGTTTTCTTTAAGTTTGCTCAAAAATGACCATGCTATCAGATTCATTATCAAGAATATTCAACAATTTGGTCATCATTTTAGCATTATCACTGCTATAATGTAAAAGAATGACCATGCAATTTAGAAGAAGAAAGATTTATTCATTCATAGTTTTTCTTAGAGATTTTGGGGTTCAGGTCATGTGTGAATGAAAACCACTGATCTCAGGACATGGTGATGGGAAGTAGAAAGAGGGAGAGCACAAGGCTTTGCTTTTCATATCATAGAAGCCGGAAGCAAGGGAGAGCAAGAGGAGGAAGAACCACCATGTATAATCCCCAAGGCTACACCCCCAGGGACCCATCTTCTTCAACCACAACCCATGGGCTTAGGCCACTACCCTGATAAATGAATTCTAATGGGATTACTACTCTCATGACTTAATTATATCAGCTCTAAACACCAATTTATGAGCCCTTCAAGGAACCATTTTGTATCTAACTATAGCATTCCATCCCTGACCTCTGACTGTCTCATGTGCATTTTGGAATGCTAAATGCATTTAGTTCATCTCCAAGTGTTCCCAAAGTTTTAACACTTCCAGCATTACTCAATAGTCACAAAGTTAAAAGTCTCCCTTGAGATTCAAAGTGAACTCTAATGAGCCCCTGTAAAGGAAAATGAAAATAAAATTAAAATGCATCTAATATACAATGACAAAGAGTAAACACTTGCATTCCAAAGGGAGGAATAGGGCCATAAAAAGAAGGAATGGGACCAAAGCAGTATTGTATTTAATAGGGGAAAGATTTAATCCTGCAGCTGGCATTTTGGGTACATGGCAGTGTGATACAATCTCCAATGGGCCTTTGCAGTCCCACTGCTGTGGCCTGGTTGATTGGAATCAGTGGTGTTATGCCTCTTCCAGCCTGACACCATGGCTCCTAGATTGCAGCATTTCCTCATGGTCATTCCATGTTTCTGGTGTTTCTAAATCTTGTTTTTTTTTTTTTTCTTGCAAATTGACTTCACCTTCATAGTTTCACAAATGACCCCATTTTGGCCTGCTTACAGGAATTTCAACACTGCGAACTTTGCCTGTTTTCCCAGACCTTCTTTTAAAATCTGGGGAAAAGCTTCCATGCCTCCTTTTCTCAGCAAAGTCAGCATTATGTGAGTGCCAAGATTGACCATCAGCAGGAAAAAGTAGTCAAGATATCTTTAATCACTGCCACTGGGCCCTTTTCAATCACAGTTGTGGGGTTCTTTTCAATCACAGAGGCAGTGCCCATTCCATACAGGCCAGAGATGGGCTTGTGCTCATCTGGGACACTTCTGACTCCAACTCTGTCTTCTGCCTCCACCAGAGACATTGCTGGCCCCACCTCCATCATGACCACTGCTTCCTCTTTTCAACTATCTTACTTCCTTCCACAATATCATCTCTTTGAGCCCCAGCTTTACTTATGCCTTTCTGGCCAAACTGCAAATTTATAAATTCTCTCTGCTTTACTTTATGCTCCTGAAATTCAGTGTACAATTTGCTGAATTTGTGCATCAATATTCATAAGTTTTGGTAGTTTGCTGTTTTGAGATTTATTCTGCCAGTTTGTTATTGAGCCCAAAATCTTTAAATTTGGCCTCACACAAAGTTTCAGGACATGGGTAAAATGCCAATCTGTTCATTGCCACAATGTGACATGTGTGGCCTCTACTACATTTCCTTATGGAGTCTACTTTTCCCTCTAAAATCTTCTTAGCACAGTCTCTACTATCTACCTTTCTAGCCACATTCTGGCGCTTCCAATTTCCTCTCACAAAACAGTTCCAAAGACTCACAAAATACACGGTCATACTTAGATATAGCCATGACCTCACTCCTTTGGTACCAATTTCTGTCTTGGCATTCTCCATTCAAATATAAAAGTCTTTTCTCACAGGTACTTCCATGCTTCTGAGTGTCCTGAAACAGAATAAGTTTTGGTACTAAATAGCAGGTACTCTATGCAAATCAGTATTTTCCTGGAAGGGGGGTGAAAGGTTGCTGTCAATATTTATTGCTGCATGTAAGTCTATCAAAGTATCATCATTAATAGTGAATCTAAATTTATGAATTAAAAGAAATTTTAGACTTGAAATTTGAAAAAATATATAATCTACTGGTAAAAATCATTATTTTATATAGAATATTCTGTTTATTGAAAACTTACCATATTTTCCATTGTTTTGGAAACTAGCCCAAAAGATCTCTACCAAAAGTATAAAACATTTTCTTTTAGCCTTTTATATGATATCTTATTTTACTACTTATGTACTAACACTTTTTGCTGTTTTTGTCTGTCTTGAGCTAGAATATAAGTTCTTTGAACATATGGAGTTTTGTATTCTCATTGCCAAAGAGCTGTGCCACATAAGAGACACTCAGAAGAATTTGCTGAAAGATGAATACATAACTACAAGTCAGAATAAAAATGTTAGTCATCTGAATGACTAATTTACTTGCTGCTTCTTCAAAGTGTATGTTAGAAAAGTTCATGGAAGCCGGGCGTGGTGGCGCACGCTTGTAATCCCAGCATTCGGGAGGCTGAGACCGGAGGATCCGGGTTCGCAGCCAGCCTCAGCTACCTAGTGAGGCACTCCGCAACTTAGTGAGACTCGGTTTCAAAATAAAGAATAAAAAATAGGGCTGGGGGGGTAGCTCGGAGGTAGAATGCCCCTGAGTTCAATCCCTAGTACTGCAAAAAAAAAAAAAAAAAGTTCATGGAATACACAGAATTGTCTTATATTTAAAACATGCTAGCCATGTGCCATATATGTTTGTCTCTGTTACCTTCTGTCATCAGAAGAAAAGAGTTTTGGACTCATGTTTTTTCTGATTTCATTAACAAGATTATGCAGTAGGATTAGCACAGTTTGCATTACTAATTGCTAACACAGATGTGGTAACTTCTCAGATTAGCACAGTTGATGCTTAAATATATTTGGCAATTTGTAAAGCTGATTTCCTTATTTCTTAAGGTGAGAAAAATTTGATATTTTGAAAAACAGCATATATTACTGCACTTTTTACCTTATAGATACTGGTTTTTCCCTGAGGTGATGGTGATTAGTATGTCAAACATGCATTCAACCACTGAACTGTATCCTTGGCCCCCAAGTGCTGAAGTCTTATCATGGTATTTACCTATGATAGATGGCATTTACCTATGATAGATGGTATATTTCTATATACATATTCTCTCGCTGGGGCAGGAAAAAAAGTGCAAATTCCAGGACTTCCAACTATATTAATTGTGCAGCAGTCTCACTAATAGCCAATCTCATGGGATACTTCATTTAGTGGAGGATGACCAAAGTCCTCAATACATCCAATTTCCAGGAATAGGAGTCTAAACACTTCTGTTCATTGCAGCTCAGGCTAGAGTTTGACCAGTTGCTTGCGTCTGTTGAGACAGAACACACATATGGTGAGTTACTTAAAGCAGAATTACTAGTTACAGATAGGCAGCAAGCTACAAAAGAATTCTAGGATTCATTGTGATCCAGTCCCTCCAGCTCGGGAAAGCTATCCAGAGTAGAGGAAGTCATGACTACAAGTGCCACACTTGCACCACAGTTGAGGGCATGCAAGGGCTTGACAAAGCTTATACACCTCATCAAGGGCAAAACTTTCAGGGAAATCCTGCCTCCAAGGGAGAGAGGAAGAAAACCAAGGCTGACTCTCTTTGGCAGTTCCTCCCTGTCTCAGGGTATTGCTTTCCCAGTGCTTTCTGCAGTTATGAAAGCTGCAGAGAAAAAGAGAGGATAAAAACTGGGTCAGCAAGGCTTTCCTAGAACTAACAATGATCTAACAGAAGTGTTCCATGCCCAAACTCACATTGTTCTGTAAGGGCAGTGGCTAAACTTTGCTCAACTTAATTCTAAAAACAGGAGTCTGCCAAGAGAATTCTTCCTCCTGCCTGGGCTCATGACACATCTATTCTTTCTAAATTTCTGGCAATACTCAGGGCAAGAGGGCAAGGCCAGGGAGCAGAAAAGGAATCCCTGCCTTAAGGTAATTCATGTATATTAGGGGAAGTAAGGTACAGAAAAAAGGTAGGGAAGGAGTTAATTCTATTAATATTAACTTAGATAACATCTCTTTTGTAAATTTAAATTAAATTTACTCTTTTTAATAATTAATTTTTTTAATTGGTGCATTGTAATCATACATCTTTTGAAGTGCAGCGTGATATAGGCATACATGCATACAGCACTTGTTGAGGCCTTCCCCAGTTCATGCCCTATTCCCCTCTCTTTCCCTCCTTTCCATGCTCAGCACAGTGATTGACTCTGATAAATTTGTGTATGTACATCTGTGGAGAATGCAACTGCCAGAAATAGGTTAACATTTGCCTTGGAAAAGTCTAAGGGTCATGGAAAGTCATGATTGGACTAATGGACTTCCTCCAAGGTAAATGTTCCAGCGCTAGTTCCAAAATATCCTGCTTGTCAAATATTGTCTTAAGGATCTTCTGCACATCTTCAGGGTTTTATTGCTAACCGCTATCTCAAAGACTCTCAATTGTTCTGAAGGATGCCTGAGTAGACTTTGCCCTGAGCTCTCTCACTGCATGTCTACTAGATAATCATTGCTCCTCAGACTCTGCATATGTGCAACAATGTCCATGCCTCAACCTCTCCGCTTGAGAATGAATGAAATATATAGACTAGTGTCCAGTGGGGCCTCCTCCTAAGAGTGAGGTCACCTGGCCTATCCCTTTCAATCTGTTCTGTGTCTGTCTACATCATTCTTTTCCTTGCAGGTGTGCCAAAAGACATTATGTCTATTAAGGTGTTTCCCTCTCCCCCCCCTCCCATCTCCCTCAGTTATGTCTCCTTCCTTACTCAACTAAGGTTTCTCCTCCTTTGTGTGGAGTGCCTCCTATGTCCTAATTTCTTCCTATCTTCCATATACTGATGTTTTGAAAACATAAAAGTTATTATGTAAATGGAGTGTTACTTAAATTTCAATACATGTATGCATTGCATGTTTAAATCAGGTTAAACTTTTTCCTCTTCAAATATTTGTTATTCTTTATGTTCAAAACTTCCAAAGTCCTTTTTTATATCTTTGGGAAATATATATTATTGTAAAATCTTAAAGGAAAAATGATTATAGGATGGACATTTTCTATATTTCATGATTTTATATTCCAAATACATTTAAAATTCTACATTAATCTCAATATGATAACTCCATTAAGAAAAAATACACAGAATTATATCTATTTTCTAAAAAAATAATAAAAAGTAACTGCATTTTGAGACTTTTTTGACATTTTCAGCACTATTTCAAACATCAGTATCACAAACTCTATGTAGTTAAAATTGTTCTTGCCCTCACGTGCATATTATGGAAGTTAGATATTAGAATGGATTTATTGTATAAGACTGGAGAACCCACCAAATGGCAGTGCCCCCATTGAGGTGTCTTTGAGTACCCCTTTACTCAAGTAATGAGTTGGCTTATGAAATCTGAATAAGATTAGTGGATTTCATTAAGTCTACCTTCTGACTGTAAAATTGTACGGTTATTATCTAGCACATATAAAGAACTTTAAAAAAAAACTTAACACTAAAAAAGAACCCAATCAAAAAATAAGCAATGGATCTGAATAGACACTTTTCAAAAGAATAAATACAAATATCCAATAAATATATAAAAAATTCAATATCATTAACAATCAAAGAAATGCAAATCAAAATAACACTGAAATTTTACCTAAATACAGTAATAATGGCAACCAACAATTCTAACAATAATAAATGTTTCCATGGCTGTGGAGAAATAGGAACACTTATTCACTATTTGTGAGATGGTAAATTTGTACAGCCACTATGGAGATCAACATGGAGGTATCTCAAAAGACTGGAAATGGAGACACTATGTGATCCAGGCATACTACTTTTGAAGATCTTCCCAAAGGAATCAAAGTCAGATTACTATAGGAATACATGCATTTCCATGTTTATACCAACACAGTTCACAATGGCCAAACTATGGGACCAGACTGAGTGTCCATCAACAGAAGGATGGATTACAAAATTATGGTATAGACACACAATAGAATTTTACCAAACCATAAAAAAGAATACAATTATGTCATTTGCAGGAAAATGAATGGAACTTGAGAATATTATGCTAAGGGAGATTTGCCAGTCACAGAAATTGAAGAGTCATATATTTTCACTCATATGTAAAAACTAGAGGGAAACTTGGAAATAAAGAGGACTTCAGATAAATGAGAGGAGACACAGGTAGAATAGTGGAAAGGGACTTGAGGAGGGAGGTGGAAGGGGAAAGTGGTGATCTGACAATGGAAACAATTCAAATAATCTTTCATTCATATATGAAGTTAGCTATATCATGTAACTGTTACATATGGAGAAGGAGAGGAAGTATGGAGGGACCTGGAGAGAAATATACAATTAATACTGTGTGTGTGTATGTTTTTTTTATTATTCTGAAGCTCACTATGAGGTATAATCACAGTCCACTAAAAAAATCTAATAAAATTTGGCTTCATAGACATGAACAAAAAACAATGCAGGAAGATCATATATACCATTTCTAAAATGTTTATCAATAATAGTATCTCCCATTCTGTATGCTCTATATTTAGGCTCCCTGTATGCTCTTCTCTTTGGGTTACTGGTTTTTGTTTTGGAGTGTCTTATTTTGGAAGAGTCTACTAGTGTCTATAAGTTGGAGAGTATATCTTATGCCTCTTCGAGTAGCTGAAAGGTCTCTGGTCTAATTTCTAGGGTTTTTTTTATACATCTTAAGCTGACTCTTGTGTAAGGTGAGAGGTTGGGGTTTAATGCCATTCTTCTACATATGAAAGAATATGTGATTTACAAATGTCTTAGCTGTTTCTGCCACATTAATAGAAATGAGCTCCGCATTACGTAGATCAAAAATCTCCTAGTGTAATCTTAACTCATAACAAGTCCTTTTTTTCCCCCCCTTTCCCCCTCCTTTTTTTAAATTTGGTGCATTGTAATCACACATATCTTTGTTAGGTACAAGCTAGTATAGATAAAGGCATCCATGCACACATTTCTCATTTAACCCTTCCCCAATTCCCGCCCCACTCCCTCCTCGTCAAGGTCAGTTTAGTGATCGACTTTGATGTGTTCATAAAAGTACATCATGTGCATTAGGATGCTCCCTCCCCTGTCCATCCCCTTCAGTTAAGTCAATTTCTTTGCTTTTCTAGGGTTTCTCCTTTTTCATCTTGAGACCCTCTTATGCCCCATCTTCTCCCTAGCATCCACATATTAGAAAGAACATATGCTTTTTTACTCTTTGTGACTGACTAATCTCACTTAACAAACCACTCGTTGTATGTGTTGTGATCAATGCCTTTGTTAGTATACGAGCAGATTTACATGGAATAAAAATGCAAGCACTGCCTCGCACAGGGCCTGGTAGTCAATGACGGGTTTGATTTTCTCAGGACAATATCAACCTAAGACAGGGCTCGTTGAATGACTCATCGAGACCCCATGACAGGTAAGATTAAGCACCTGGTAGGAAACGACCTAAGACAGGCACAGTCCTTCGTGCATTTTAAAATAAAAACAGGGGAGTTGTAGGAGCCCGGCTGGGCCCTTTCCCCCCTGGCAGTTACTATCTGCATATATGAGCAATTATACTGTCTCTTCTGCTATGACTACATTGGCATCTCAAAGTCTATGCTCCTAGGATACATAAATGAAAGACCCTCCTACTTCATAGAAAGTAAATATATGACTCTAAAGGTTTATGGTTTTATGACTCTAGAAAATTTGCTTGACCAGGCTATGTTAAGAATGTGGGCTATCCATGCAGAACAAAAAAGTGGTGCTATTTGTGTTCTGACAATGATTGATGTCGTAAATGTATATGTAACCCTGTTGTACTCAAGAAATGTATAAAAAATCCATTCTGAAAATAAATAAATAAACAAACAAACAACCAAACAAAAGAAACCGAAAAAAAGAATATATATGTGATTTACAATCATTTGCAAATAAAAAGCTTAATTTAAAATAAAAACATTTCCTGGCATACCACTTGGGTAGAAACTAAAAGCATTACCATGAGATATTACGAGAATTTTTTAGTCATAGTTGTTCATTAATTAGCTTTTATATTACCCTAAGTCATTAGGGTTAGCCAACTCAAAAGCAGTAATTTATACAATAGAAATAACATATTCAGGAACAAGTTTAAGCAGATCTAAAGGTACATGAATGGATCTCTGCAATTCCTAATGATCTGTACTACACTTATATCTCATTAATTCACACATACAGCCTCAAGAGTAGTTTCCTTTCACAAAAGGGGGGTAAAAAGTTAAAATATGGGTCTTCTTTTTAGAAAACTTGACTGAGTATGTTACTGTGAAAAGATGGACAGACCCAGGTAGGAGTTAACTGAAAGGATGAGGGTAATGATTCCAGTGGACATCAACACATCTAGCCATTAACTTGAAGAATCACTTAGGTTGAATGGTTCAGGGATCTAAAAAGAACAAGGCAGGACAATCAAAAGTGAACACATTGTGACAGGGAAATACTCACCAGAAAGAATTTACTGCAGGAGAGGGCTGCAACAAACAAGAAAACAGAATTCTTCAATGGATGTCACCCAGGTTGCCCTTAGTCATCCTGAGTTTATTCACAGAAGCACATGAACATATACATTCAAATAAATAGTAAAGGATTATTTTATATTTGCTGTTAAATGTAAACAAACACATTGATAGTTATCTATTCAGTAGGAATTTATTAATGCATAAAAACTTCCTTTGGATGCTAGGAGAACATCAGTGAGCAATGTTGACCAAAGTTTCTGTTTTCAAGAATCTTAGATTGAACAAAACCAATTAAAATATATAGCATGTTATATGGTGATAACCACAATGGAGAAAACCATCTGCAAAGAAGTAGTCAGATGATCTAAATAGTATTATGAGGGAAGATTTTAGACAAAAAGAGACATTCACAAGGATGCTTGAGCTGAAGGAATGATCCTTTAGATATCTGGAGCAAAGAGTGTTGCAGCCAGTAGAAAGAGGAAGTAGACTAACCTCTAAGAAAAATGGAGACATTTGGGTTGAAAAAGTTAATGAAGCCAGTGTGTCAGTCTTGGGATGAGAGAAAAGGAGAGCAACAGGAGATAAAGGTCAGTGAGGTAATGTCAGACTATATTTTCTAGTATGTTACAGCTCATTGAAAGTAGGTTGGCTTTACCTGCAAATGAGGTGAAAAGGTATAGAAAAGAATTATGAAGTCAAGTGAGATTATCTGACTTAGTTTTTAAGAGGTTGTCTCCAGTGCTATGTTGGAGAGAATTATGAGACAAAATGGAAAATTTCTGAAGTTTATGAAAATATTAAGGTATGGAATCAGATGACATTAGAATTGTCTAATTTCTGACTGTAGGAGGAACTGTTCATGTTGTATTATAGGGAGCCTGCAACCCCTAAAGCATAAAGTCAATGGTGCTTTTGCAATTATGTGTCACAGTCCCCATGTGAGGAGTGGTCACATAGATTGTTCTACAGTATGATTTATTGCTTTATATTAAATTTTTAGAAAGTATTCATGTTGATATATATATATATATAGTTTATATCTTAAAATAGCTGTATTATTCCTTTCTGTAAATTTACATACAACATATAAATACAACATATACATTTACACAGAACATGTAAATATTTATTTACTACATTATACTAGAATGATGGTTAATATAGTAACTTCTAGAGCCTATTGAATAATTTTGAATATTGGCTCTCCTTTTGACTAGTGTAATTATAAGCAATTGTAATTTTAAACAATTATACTCTGTATCTGTTTTCTTATCTTCTAAATTGAATTAATGATAGCAACTTTCATGTAATGGTTACTCATGAAGATTAAATAACACAAGTAAAGTAGTTAGAAATGTATTTGTTCAAGTGGACTAGATGTTGTTATTGTTATTACTGCTGCTTGTTTATTATTTATCTACACCCTTGTTGGTGGACATTGATGTTTATTCTCAATTTTTCACTATTGTAAAAAACACTGCCATAAACACTTTATTAGTGGCCATAAATATTTTATGTACTTTTGAACAAGATATTCATCTGGAGTATATATTTCTGTATATTATATGTCACAAGGTAAGTCTATCTACAATTTTCTTGATATTGTGAAATTGTTCTTCCAGATATCTGTAATAAGATATTCTACTACCTGCTATGTGTAAGACTTACAGTTGAACTATAGCATTATCATCAGTTGATGCAATCACACTTGGCATTAGGAGGTAATATCTCACAATTGCTTTAATTTGCATTTTCCTAAACAGTGTCTGGTTGAACATCATTTCATGTGCTTGTGCCCCCTTCGTAGAAACATCATATTATACATTCAGCCTATTATTTTTCATTTATGATAAGTTCTTTATATATCATGATTTGGCATTTAAAAAATCTAGTTTGCTCATGTTGACATCTGCTAATTTTCTGTAGTTTGTTGCTTAATTGTGTTTACACTTTCTCTGTAGAAAAAAATTTTAGTTGTAGTAAAATTTAATAATATTAAAGTTTTATTCTCTTCTTATACTTTTAATTTAAAATCATCTTAAATTTATGTCTTTGTAATATATAGTTGTAACTGATTTAATTTATGTTGAAAGATATGTTGTATGTCTTGTATAGAATAGGCTATTTTTTCCCAACATCAAAAGTGTTTCTATCAAGTTCACATACATTCTTGGTTCTATTTCTGTATTCCTATTGTCTTACTTTTGTCTATTCACGTGTTGACTCACTTATTAGTATAATAATTCTTGATATTTTAATTTTTATGTTTTAATAAATAGGTTTTAGATTTGGTAGGTCATTTGTTCTTCTTTAGAATTACCTCAGGTTTTATTTATTCTAATCATTAGATTTTCTCCTTTAGGAAATGGGCTATCTTTGCTTTTTGTATATCACTTGAGTTTCTTCCTATGAACAATGGCAACAATGAAGATAATATGGTTAAAAGTAAAAGTGAGGCCAGGCATTGTGGCCTATACCTTTAATCCCAGTACTTGGGAAGCTGAGGAAGGAGGAGCGCAGGTTGGAGGGCAGTCTCAGCAATGCAGTGAGACTTTCGGCAACACATTGAGACCATGTTTCAAAACAAAAAATAAAAACAGCTGAGGTGTAGCTCAGAGATAAAATGTCCCCAGGTTCAATTCCCACTACCACACACACACACACACACACACACACACACACAAAAACAATTTAAAATATATAAAAGTATATTAAAGATTTTACATTTTTTAAAGGAAGGAAGTTGATTCTGAGGAATAATTAAGATCAAAAAAATCTCCAGAAGACTAGAAGCCAGGAGTCCAGGGCTGGGGCAGTTGGAGGCACAGGCTGTGGAGACAGTGCCTCCATCAGCCTCACCAGGCCCGGGAGGATGTGCTATACCTCATACTCTCTATTTTGTGCCATATGCTTGTGCTTACAATCTGGTCTTATGGAATAACATGCCTCAACTTGGCCATGGGCATCATTTTCTCTCTCTGGATTTTTAATACCTTATGCATCTTCTCGAGCATCTTCTATAGGAGAATTGCAGATGTGGAAAAGCTCAAGTAGAGCCCTGCATAGCTTTTCTTGTACCAAGTGAGTTATGTTCTGTCTTCTCAACTTCAATGTCCTGGTCCTCTCACAGAGTGAGAACTCCATTTTGTATCCTCAGAGGCAAAACCTGGATTTCAGGTTTCATCCTATCCCTGCCTACCTTCGACATACTTTTTTTCATGAGGACTTACTAAATATTGCCACTCAACAACTTCTTCCATAACCAGTGCTATTGCATAATTATCCTCTTAAGGGAGATCAACTTCTAGAATAGTCTACAAAATTAATTTTGTGCTCATATTTCTTCTTATTTTGAAATTTGTTTTCCAGAGAGCCTTCAAAACAACTTTTTTTTTAAAGAATGTAAAACATAGCTGGGTGTGGTGGCACACACCTGCATTCCCAGTACTTGGGAGGCTGAGACAGGAGGATCTCAGATTCAAAGCTGGCCCCCACAACTTAGTGAGGCTCTTAGCAACTTAGGAGACCCTGTTTAAAAAAAAAAAGATAAAATGACTGGGGGTGTAGCTCTGAGGTAGAATTCTTCTGAGTTGAATCCCCAGTACCAAAAGCAAACAAGCAAAAAGGAATTTGAAAACATCACTCTCCAAATTTTAATATTCCTATGTCTTTCAACTACACTACAAATATAAGTCGCATGTGTTGCCTGACACTTTTCAACTCCGTAACCTTATTTTCTTCAATCTTACTCCTGATCATTACTGATCTAGTCAGGGAACATGGTGAATCTGTTTTCTCTTTGAGGCCTTTGTTCTTCCTCTGGTCTCTGCTTGGATTATACTACCTTCTGATGTCTGCCCAGCTGACTCCTTCATGTCATTAGAGCTAAAATCACACATCACCTGTTTAGAAAGACCTAGACAATCTTTTTAATGGTGCCCACCATCTCAGTCTAGTATTCTACACCCCATCACCCTTAATGATTCAGCTCAATCATTCATCAAACATGAATTAATCTTATTTCTATATTCTTATCCTGTATGTCTCTCACCCTCTAACATTTGAATTACGTAAGAATACAGACTCATATAGTATCATTTTTGTGGTTTGGCAAATGTTTAGACAGCTATTTCTTGGGAGGCACTCAGTAAAGATATGTGAAATGAATGAAGAAATGAATGAATGAATGTGTGGAGCCTCGTTCTGAAAAATCCTTATATCTGTTCATACAGCTTCTTTGGGATTATACATTTCAGCTGATTTTTCCAGTAAAAGTTCCCACCAGAGTCCATGAAAAAAATCAGAGGAGGATAACTAATTTTCCATTACTCCCTCTTTTCTACCTCCATTCTACTTTGTTTCAAGTGGTGAGGAATGTCTGGCAGTTATGAATGCCTCTCTATTACTCTTTTCTCACTCAGTATCCCATCTTCTCTTTAGAGGTAAGGTTAGGAGCTTTACCAGTCTATGCCAGAATATTATTTTTCTAATTTAAGTGCTACATTTTTTTTCAAATTTCACAGCATGTGGTTCTTTTCTTGTTTACTTGGCTATTACATAACTTTTTTGTGCATTATAACAATTACTTGAAGAGACAAATCTAATCTGCTTCTTTGTACCATCTGGTAAAAGAATCTCAACATATTTCTAAGTTAAAATATACTAAAGCTGAAACATTTCACAGAACTTAAAACAATAGTAATTTTTCTAGTAATATCATTTTGATTTTCTTAAAATAACACATAAGTTGTAGCTTTTCTGAAATAAATTGTAATTAATTATTAAAAATAACTGAGTGTAAAAAATCTGCCTAATTTTTTACTTCAAACTCTATAGAAAAAGTCGATACAGCTGTATCATGTTCATTTAATCACTTAAGATATAAAATTTTCAAAAAATGACTCAATACAAAATGATCTTTCTAACATTTAGAGTTTGTATGTAACAATAGTTTCTGATTCTGATTGCTTAGGGAAAAGGTATTATTTTAAACACCTATATAGTACATTTAAAATGTAAATTACCTCTGATTGTGCTTTTAAGATACCAACATGTTGTATATAATAGGTCATGTTTCCTGAAGAGAGATAATTTGCAACAATCCAGAAACTGAATGCTATCTTAATCATAACCCAGGTACTAGAATAGGAAAATAAATGACATTCAAAGAGGTTGAGGCCCAGATGATCACGTAATGAAGCACAGTGTCACATTAATAACTGTGGTGCCGAGAAGATAAACTTAGCAATGGCTATCTATTTTAAAATGCTGCATTTAAAATGATTTGCTTGAGTTATGAGTATTATTACAATCGAGAAAACTATTCAACTATATGACCCATTAAGTATCCTGGAACCTGCTCTTTTAAATATAATAATTTAAATTATAAAATAGAAAAGTAAATTGAAAGAAAATGAATAGAAAATAAATGAGAAAATATAAAAGCTTCAAAAGCACACGAAAAGAAAAGTAGCAGCATAGATGATCAATTTTGAAAAGCAGAAAAAAAAACTAATACCACATTATCAATTAGATGATTTCTATGAAGAAAAAAAAGTAGTTTTACCAACAGTTTCCTGGAAAGGAAAGTAAATGATCAAAAATATAAGTTTTGTGTCTGGGTTTTAAAATCTTGATATGTGAAGTTAACACTTAATATGTCTTGAATTTATTTTGTAGATTCATTTATAAAATCAGTACAAAATAAAATAATATGCCACATTTTAAAGACTTTATTGAATCATAAAAAGCCTGCAATAAACTAATATAGAAGTTACACAATTTTGCAAATGTCCATGTGATACATACATATATGTATATACATATATATCTGAAAAATTAAAACAAAACTAATTAACAAAATAATGAATATTCAGCATAATTATTTGGAGATTTATTGACATTGTTCATGTAATGACATGTGCTTGAGTTTTTCCCCTCCCCTCTTTCTCTCTTTTCCCCTCTCTGTGCCTGCCTTCTCTCCTCTCCTCTCTCTTTTTTCTCTTTTCTTTTTGTACTGGAGATTGAACCTAGGGTAGTTCTACCTCTAAGCTAATCTACCAGCCCTTTTTACTTTTTATTTTGAAACAAGGTCTCCCTAGGTTGCTGAGAGTCTCACTACATTGTTGAGGGTGATCTTGAACCTGTGGTCTTCCTGTCCCAGCCTCTAAAGTGCTGGGTTTATGTATGTGCACATTACTTCCCTTCTAGGACTCTCACAGTGTGCTCATTATATACAGGCTTAATCTGTTTAGGAGTTAGATAAGAGGTAAAGAGTATAACATCCTCTGTGTCTTGAAGCTAGAGAATTTTTCAAATCAGCCATGTGTAATCTACTGTGGACACCTCCACCTTGCTTCCATGTGGCCCTGGCTGGCAACCTTGTCTCTGTTCTGCTTTTCATCTTTTCAAGTGTCAGTGTATTGTGTCCCATTATGGAAATAATCTTTACATTTTAGGAAATAATCACCATTCATTTCTTTTCACAGTGGGTAGGGATTCCATTGCAAGGACATATCACACTTTGCCTTTCAGTTCACATTTGATAGACTTAGAGATTTTCAAATGCTATCAACATTTTACAATTTGTTTCATAATTTTATATCCTGATCAGCTGTGCATGACTGTTGCCATTGCTCCACATTCTTGGCAAAATTCAACATTTTTGACATTTAATTAGGTGTGCAGTGGTATTCACTGAGTTTTTTTTACTTTGTATTTTCCTAATGACTAGTGGAATTTTTTTGTATATGGTTATTGGATATTTCGTGTATAGAACACAATTTTCCAATTATTTTGTTGAAAATATTGTCTCTCCTACTATTTAAGTGTGCACCATTAAAAAATTAAATAATTACAATCATGTAAATGAATTTGATGTTTCTGAATTTTTTTATTTCCATAATGATTTTGGAATAAGTTTGATAAATTTTAAAAAAATGAAAGCCTAGAAGATATTGGTTGGGGATGTTTTTAATCTATAAATAAATTTGGGGTGAGCTGATGTATTAATAATATCATCTTTTTATACAAAAACAAACATATCTTTATGTTAATTTAGAGCTCTGTCAATTTTTAATGAAAATACTTAATAATTTGCAATGCACAATTTTTCCACATTTTATCAGACACTTTCTTAAGTATTTCATATTTCGTTGTTATTATAAATGGAAAACTATAACAGCTCAATTTCTAGAAGTTAATTGCTAGTGTATAAAAATATAGTTAAGGCCAAGCATTGGGGCAGATGTTTGTAATCCCAGTACTTGGGAGACTGAGACAGGAAGATCACAAGTTCACGACCAGCCTCAGCTACTTAATGAGGCCCTCTGAAACTTAGTGAGGCCCTCCATAACTTAGTGAGACCTCGTTTCAAAATAAAGAATAAAAAAAATATATATATATATAGTTGAATTTGATATCACACATCTATTGTGCAAACTCAATAAACACACTAATTCTCTTTTATAGATTCCAAAGTTCTTTCTACATAGAAATCTTGTCTTCTGTGAGTGAGTATAGTATTGCCAGAGATGGGGGCACATACCTTCAATCCCAGGATTTGAGAGTCTGAGATAGGAAGATCACAGATTCCAGAACAGCCTCAGCAATAGGGAGTCCATCAGCAACTTAATGATACTGTTTAAAAAAAATAATTAAAAAGAGAGAAGGGTGTGTTAGAGAGAGAATGCATGTGGATTTTATGCCCAGAATCAAATACAGCATCTGAAACTATTTTCCTTCTGACACTAGTACTGTCTTTTACTTTCCATGAAGTTTGTGTGAAGTAGTTTTTATATACTTTTGTTTTAAAATATAATTTCGTTATAATGTGTCATTTTTCCTTGATTGCTTTCAAGAATATGTCTTGATTGCTCATTTTAAGCATTTTGATTATGATTTGACATTGTGAAACTATATTCATAGTACAAGATTTTGAACATTAAAAACAATGTCATTTTAGATGAAATAGATCCTATAGATAAATGTTTGTTGATATATAGGATTGTACATAGTTTCCAGTAAATAAGGACATTTGAGCCTTTTTTAAGCTATTTTTAAAATATTTTTCTTCAGCTTTTAGAATCATATTTAGGAATCTAATTTCCTCCAAATAATTATAATAATATTCTAAGTCATAAGGATTTATTAAAAATTTCTGGTAATCATAATAAAGCATGGAAAAATAAATATTTTTTTGTGTGTGAATTGGATAACAAACAAAATTCACACTAATATTGTTGGGAATAATTTTAGCAAAATTTATATTAAAAGTCTTTCAATTTTTTCTAAATGCCTACCTCTAAAATAAACTCAAATTTTAAAAAATCAAATATAGAGTAAATTACCTTTTTAAAATAATGTAGTTTGGAAACTGGAATTGTCTAACCTGAACAATTCTTATTCTCTTTCAAAATTTTCTTCTCTATTCTAAGCAATTTACATTCAAAGGAGATTGAAGAATCAGATTTTCAGTTCCAAAAGAGCAAAATAACAATGGAAATATAAATACCAAACCTGCTGATATTCTGATTGTGATTAATTTGAAATATATTTAGTAGCTTTTACTCTACTGACTTTCAATTCAGAATTATATATATGGTCATTAATTCATATCCTTGTGAATTTATATAAATACATCTTTTTTTAGTAAAACAATTTAGTTTTTATTGATATACAGAGAGATGATCATCACTTTTTCAAGAAACTTTCGATATTTACATTTTAATCTCATTTTTATATTTATTTTATAAATATTTATTTACTATAGTTCTGGGGATTGAACCCATGGGTACTCTACCAAGGAGCCTTTTTTATTTTTTATTTTGAGACAGGATCTCACTAAGTTATCCTGGCTGGACCCTAACTTGTGATCCTCTGGTCTCAGCCTCCCAAATACTGAGATTATAGATATATGCCATTGTACTGGGCTGCAATATTTACTTTTAAAATTAATACTTTATCTGCAAGTTGTTTTGAACTCACTATACATGCCATTACACACATGAGGATATTTTTATTTATTTATGAATTTTTTTTATTTTGGCAGTGCTGGGATCAAACCCAGATTATTTTTTATTTTAAAATATAATATCTTTAAAACTTTATTTCCCCTTATTTTACTGATTTTTGCCTCATGTAATCTTAAGACACTATTGACAAATATGTTTCATTTTAATTTCACACTGAAGTATTTTAAAGTTTATTCGTTATATATTAGATGAAATTTTTTTGATTTTTGTTTCCAAGTTCTCTAAAATATTTTACATACTAAAATATATTAAATTTTATTAAATACTTTTAGTAAATATATTGAAATAATTAATTTTTTACTGTTTTTGTGATATATAGATGGATTTTTAAATATTTTACTAGTTGTATATTCCGATATATGTTTTAATATCTAATTTTAAAATTTCTTGTATTGGTTAATTGTTTCTGCAAATATTTTTCAGTAATTTTGTATCTGTTAGAGAACAGCATTCACTTTTAAATTTTTCTTTATTATTACTTTCAGATTTCCCTTTTGAAGTTATTGTAGACTTTTAGATTTCTTACAATTCAATTAGAAAGTTTGTATATATATATATTGCACAACTTTTCCCCCTCAAATATTTAAAAGACACTTTTGAAAACTGTGGATTTGTCATTTTCTTTAAAAAAATATATACTTTTATTGGTGAATTGTAATTATACATCATAATGAGGTTCATAGTGGTAGAAACTTACATGCACACATCATTTGCTGTGTCTCCCTCTCGATCCCATCACACTCTTTCCCCTTCCCCGTACATGTTATTGAGATGGGTATTAATGATTTCATATATAAACATAGTATTATTTGAAGTGTTTACTTCATGAACTGTTTCCTTTGTCAAATCTCCTCCTACTCAATTCCCTAAACCCTCCCCATCATTTCTTATGAGAGAATTTTTTATTATAGATTTCTTAAAATATTCAAATTTTGTTGCTTTTTATATTATTATTATATGTTGTAATTTTCCAGAAATGTATATAGTATATTTAATTCAGGTTTATGAGAATAGTTTTTAGAATGTAATCTTCAGAATTTATTTATATAGATATATTTATATAGATAGATTTTGTAGTGATACCTTTTTCATCCTTGATATTGTTGATTGTATTATCATTTTTATTTTTGACCTTCTGACCAGGGAATTCATCATTTGCATTGTTTTCTAGATCATACTTATTTTCTCCATTATTTCTTTGTTTCTATTTTATTTATATCTGCTCTTTTCTTTACTGTGTCTATTCTTTTTTATTCTTTTCTTAAAGATTTTTTGTTGTTCTTTATTCATTAATTTAGATGAATTCTTAGCTTATAGATTTGGAGACTTCTCTTCTGTTTATAATGATATATATCTTCTAGGCAAGCTTTAAAATATAAATAATTTTTAGAATCTTTAGCTTCATAAATGAATAATTTATAGGTCATATAATTTATCAAATATAAAGGTATTGTTTCAAAATCTCTTAAATTGCACTTTCATATAAACACACTTTCTTCTCACAAATTTTCCTCATTCTGTTTTATACTCAGCCTATTTATGTCACTTCATCAGCCTTGACAACCAACAATATTTCTTCAAATGCTATCTATTTATTTACTTGAGAATTTCCTATACATGAAATCAAATATGAGTTAGTATAATCATACCAAAATTAAATTATTATGTGGAATATTGAGTGTGTATGTAGTGTACTGGTTTTTTTTATTGCTAAGTAGCATTCTTTTATGCTACTATACCATGAGTTTTTTAATCCATTCACATTTGTGGTTACTAATATGTGACTACTATTTGTGTGTGTGTGTGTGTGTGTGTGTGTGTGTGTGTGTGTGTATGTGAGAGAGAGAGAGAGAGAGAGAGAGAGAGAGAGAGAGAGAGAAACTGGAGAAAGGATACCTTACAGGGCACACCCCCAGTGACCTGCTTCCTACAACTAGATTTTGCCCTAATAGTCCAGTGAACTATCATTGGATTAGTCCATGGATGAGGATTAATTCAATCATGATCCTTCACTTCCCAGAAGCCTCACATCTGAACCCATGAGATTTTAGGGACCTTCCAGATACAACCCAAAACAATATGGTTTCTGTTGTCTAATAAATCTTGGTGGTAAATAGACCCTTCTGCTATGCTTATCCATAACCTTCAACACTGTCAATACAATAATGAATTTTTACCTTGGTCTATTGTACAATGTTATGATAATTGTGAAAAAGACTAACTTGTAGACATATCCATTATCATCTTTTCCACCAGAACCACTAGAGCCTCTTAGACTGTTGATACTCTCTGGTAGATACTTGTACAGTACATGACTATCTTGGTCTTTTCCAAGAAGAACAACCACATGATTTTTTCCCTTTGCATCTTTAATATACAGACTTTATTGGGTCCAACATTCTAATTTTGTTCTTCCTAAGACTTTGACAACCTGACTGACCCATTAGCCATGCACGTGAGTGAGTTTAGGAATGTATATCAGTTATAAGTTGAAACAAAATGGACAACAGCATTTGATGTGGCCTCAGGAAGGATTCTCCTTCCCAAATATCTTTCAGAATACACCTGGTTACAATTATATCACAGTAATTTTCCACTTCAAGAGATGCTTACATGCCATGGATACCTATCCCTAAACAGTTCACGATTTTTCTCCTCCACTTATTGATCACCATGTATCCTTTACAAACATATAGTTCAGTTGAGGATGAGACAGTAAAGCACTGAGTTAAGGTACTGTATGCTTCCAATATTTTTGTGCCCTCCACAGGTGCTAGACCTCTTTGTTGGATAAAACACTTATATTTTTTACTGAAATATTGTTACACAGATTTTTGTTTCAGGTTTGAGGTATCTGTCACACGTACCAAGTTCATGACTAGAAAAGCCATCAGTGATTTATTTGATGTCGTATGGTCAAGCTACTTTTTCAATGGCAGAGGGGAATATGACTTTACTTTATACTTTTAAAGATCTTCACTATTCTTTTCCTACTGAGGCTTACAAGAATTTCATAAAACAAACTTTACCATCAGAGAACATGTTTTTTTATTCATAATAGGCAGTGCAGAACACAGCAATTTAGCTTTCATTTCAGAGAGAACATCTTGAAATTCCTCAGACTACTCTAAATATTTCTAAATATTTTAGGCAGGAAATAAGCATGCACCTGCTTGTCTCTGTAAATGTAGATCCTAATAAATATCCAAGTGTTGGAGATAAATCCCCAATGTAATAGTATAAAGTGATAGAATGAAGAGGTAGGACTTTTGGGAAGGTGATTAAGTCATTGGGATAGAATCCTTATAAAAGGGATAAGCACCTTTGCAAAAGTCTTTTCTTTCTCTCCCATTATGTACAGACAGAGCTAAAAGGTACTACTTTTGAAGAAGAAGGCCTTTATTAGACCTTATCCTTGATCTTGAACTTTGTAGCCTCCAAAATTGTGAGCAATATATTTCTATGGTTAATAAGTTACACAATTTAAGTCATTTTATTATAGCATCTGAATAAATTAAGTCAAGTCCAAATAATATGTCATAGATGTAAAGGCTTAGTATGATTTTTTATAT